>JACGDI010000091.1:285291-299100 GCA_014898725.1 Jacaranda copaia
AGAGGGGTGATAGTTGATAAATGTTCTATGACTGACAACGTGATATTGTAATTTGACGGTTCATAACTTTAATGATGTGCTATCATTGTTGTAAAATTACATAAAAAGAAACTCGTGTGCAATTTATATGAAATAATATGATGTAAAAAAAATGATAATTTAGTATAGGGTAAGGGTGGAGGGAGGGGTGACAGTTGATAAATGTTCTATGATTGACAACGTGATATTGTAATTTAACGATTCATAACTTTAATTACGTATTATCGCTGTTGTCAAATTACTAGAAATTCGTGTGCAATTTATATAAAACAATATGTTGTCAAAAAACAACAGTAATTTAGTACGTGTAAAATATTAAAAAAAGTAGGAGAGAAAATTGGTGAAAGAAGACGGATTTATGGAATGTCTTATATTGGACCAAGCACAATGTATACTATTCATTACGGACCATAATATTACAAGACATTATGCTTTTCATCATTCATCCTTTTGTAATTCAATAATAATAAGTGAATGTAATAGAAGAGATTAACTCTTCGGTTTCATCTAGGGATTCCAAATTAATTAAATCGAAGAAACCATAAATTAAAAAGTCTGAGATTTAATGACGGAACATATAATTAGCTTGTTACTTTGAAAGTTTTGTATCGATTTATTCAAAATTTTCACCTTTTTTTCCAAATATTAAGTTATGCTATTATGTATCTGTCATTAAATTAATTAATTTAATGATATTATCCTTTCGCATATATGTATAAAGTAAGAGACTCGAATTTTAATAAATTAATGAATTTTTAATGTGGTTGTGTGTTTGGAATTGGGTTGGGAAGTTTGATAAGAGTAGCCTTAAGTGGGGCACCTAAATGTGCCCATCACTACATAAAGCAAACAATCTTCAATTTCTTCTCTTTGTAGGTTGAGTGTGGCAAGAAAAAGAGAAAACCACTTCATTTAACTTGTAAAATTCTTTGCAAAAAGTAGTTATATATAGGGGAATGGGATTTCTTCTGCTGGTGGGCAATGGATACTATGTTTCTATCTTGTTTTTTAAGTTTATATTTTAGATTTAAGTGAGAAAAAATAACATAAAAATTCATAATTTATCGTTTAACCATAAATTTTAGCAATCATTTTTCACTAAAGTTGGATTTACTTGATATTGATGTCGCATGAATAAAATTAAAAAAGAATGAAAAGAAAACTACGTTCGATGATATTTTCTTAATAATTCGATTATATAATTCATCATTAACTATGATAATAATTAGTTATAAGTTGCTCCATTTATCTTATCTATAGAATTGTTACAAGCTTTTTAAAATAAAATTTTTCATCAATCATTCTGGTAGATTATTGAAGGAGTCGTATATTTTAAGATAGTTTATAAACTTATTTGTATAACTCATCTAGGCATCTTTTGACAATAAATCTCTCCTAGTCCGCGACGAATCCTAGTAATAATTTATTGCATTTTTTATTATTACTATGAAGTCTTAAAATACAAGAAAATTTTACTTTTTGATGTCAATTAAGCGAGCTATAGACTTTTGTTACTTTGTGGGGGGGAAGGAAACCCAACATAGTACATATCATTAAATATGCTTTTCTCACACAATAAACTTTGGCCACCAAACATAAAGAGCTTTCTCATTCCTAAGGATACTAAGTTTAAATGCATTTTATTTTGCATATTTTATTTTATTTTTACATAGAAATATGTGGAATTAAATTAAATTAACTAACATGATCAACGTGAAAATTTCCAAAAAGGGTTGAAAATAATGGAAGTAAATTGTTTATAATGTTGCGAAAAGTAATTTTACATTATTTTTGAGAAAATTAACTCTGACTTTTTACGAATATTTAAAAGTTAGAGTGACTGTTCGTCGTCATATAAAGTTGATATTTCATAAAAAAAATAAAAATTAATCGATGGAACTTTTTTTTTCCCCATCCTTTTCTAGAAGAATAAGAAATCTTTATTGTTAGAGATTCATTTAGAAAGAAATGGGATTTGTATCAATTCATTAGGACATCATTGGGAAACTACCTTCAAAGTTTGACAAATTTTAGAAGGCAAATTAAAAGTCTCCTAGGAAGTCTTTGGATTCATTAAGATTTATGTTCCTTTGGACCTAGATTTGCCGTCAATCATTTTCATTTTTACACAAAAAGTCGTGCTTTTAAATTCTCCATGACTTTGGAGAAATGGACAAATTTTCTTAATATATTCATTTAAAGTAGCAATTGATGATAGCAAGTCCTAAAGAGTTGAGGATTATCAGATAATTTATAAATTACTTACTTATTTTTAAATATATTGAGGTCACTGTTTAAAAAATCGGACCAGGTTGGCCGGCCGGACCGTTGAACCGTTCACGGTTTTTTTATTTAATTTTTAATGAAATTATTTTAATTTTTTTTTTTGTGTGATCTAAATACAAAGTTTGAAGGGTAAGGTACACTTCACAAGTTATTTAAACGTAAAAAATATGCCTT
This sequence comes from Jacaranda copaia, assembly GCA_014898725.1. NCBI lineage: Eukaryota > Viridiplantae > Streptophyta > Magnoliopsida > Lamiales > Bignoniaceae > Jacaranda > Jacaranda copaia. Next base: position 287,791 of record JACGDI010000091.1, read on the forward strand.
AATTTAGAGTTTAGAATTTAGAATTAACTTGTACACTCTTAATTTTAAACTTTAAACTTGATATATTTAAATTATTGCAATCCTTTATAATATAAATAGTGAAATTTGAATTATAATATTGGACAATATCCTTTAAACTCTTTATATTTTATATTTTGGTATTTTATTAATTTTTAAGTAATATATAATATAAATATATAAATTTCATAATTATAATGTTACGGTTCAATTACGGTCTGACCGACGGTTGAATCAATGAACTGTGAATTGGTAAGTTTTTCGATTCAATGAACGGTCCGATTTTTCAAATACTAATTGAGGTATCTTTTAAAATGAATATTTTTTTTAATATGTTAAATAGGATAATATTTAATGAGTTGTTGTTCTATTTTGAAAAAAGTTGAGTAAAGGCAAATAAGATTTGTGAGCTGCTCATCTCTTTTATCAATTGAACGTCATTTTATAAAGAAAAAAATTATTATATGTATCGATAGAATAATAAATTTTGAAATTAAAATTTTTATATCTAAGTCATCTAACAATAAATTTGACATCATTAATAATTAGTTGGGGACTCGACTTGAGATTATTGGTCAAAACTCACTATATGAGCTCAATTTTTCGAATTCACAAACCATAACTAAAATATTTCATTTTTATTGAAATGTTTAGTTTCAATTATATTCAATAAATTTAATAAAGATATTAAGTTATTCGAATTCAATCTTTAAAGCTTTGTTGACTCCTACTGATTTTATTAAATTAATCATAGTCGAGAATGAAACCAAATTTATTAATTATTTTAATTTTAAATTTTAGGGAGAAAAATATTTGAAAAAAAAAATTCTGAACTACAAATTTTGACATAACTTTATACTTTAAACTTTATGCAATTGAAATTTTTATTTTTCTTTTACTAAATTTCTTAATTCAAATATAACATTAGAATTTGAATTAAATTCAAATAATATTTATTTAGTTATTTATTTTATTTATACATACATACATCGAATATTCATTAGATTTGAACCGCAATCTCATATTTAAAATGTGAAACTTATCTCATTAAACTAAAAATCACTATAGTACAAATTTATATTCTAAAATTTTCACAGCCATTTAATACAAATAATCAAACCATTAATTCTCACCGAAAGAAGGGCATATTCGTCATTTCATCATCACCTCCCACCCTCCCCACCCCCAACCCCACGCCCTCCCACCCCTCGGCCCTCTCCCCACTCGTTGCTCATTTAAAACGGTAACATCCCTCCCCCATGAAAGCACCTGTAAAACATACACACACACACACATACACACACACATTTATATACATGCATATATAGAATCAACACGCAGAGAATGGCGAAAACCACCACATCCGCCGCGGCGCGCTATCCGTCGATCGACAAATGCGACACCTCCTGTGCAGACCACCACTCGATAGCGGCGGATCTCGATGGAACCCTCCTAATCTCCCGGTCCTCCTTCCCTTACTTCATGCTCGTGGCAATTGAAGCCGGAAGCCTCCTTCGAGGCTTAATCCTCCTCCTCGCATTCCCCCTGATCGCCATAGCCTATATCTTCGTCTCCGAGTCCCTTGCTATCCAGATGCTGATTTATATTTCCTTTTCAGGACTCAAAGTGAGGGACATCGAGCTCGCGTCTCGCGCTGTGCTGCCGCGATTTTACGCGAGTGATGTGAGAGCTGAGAGTTTCGAGGTTTTTGACAAGTGTAAGAGGAAAGTGATAATCACGGCGAATCCGACGATAATGGTGGAGCCGTTTGTGAAGGAGTTTTTGGGCGGAGATAAGGTGATTGGGACGGAGATTGAGGTGGATCCGAAGACGAGGAAGGCAACGGGGTTCGTGAAGAGTCCGGGTGTTTTGGTGGGGAAATGGAAGAAGCTGGGAGTGCTAAAGGAGTTTGGAGAGGAGAAGCCGGATATTGGGATTGGAGATCGGGAATCAGATCATGATTTCATGTCCATTTGCAAGGTTGGTTTTGCTTTCTTCTTTTCGTTTCTATCTAAAATTTTAGTGATACATATAGGAGAAGATTTTCTATCTGGTATATATTTTATGATAATTCGATTTGTGTTATTGAAATGCTCTTGATAGATATGCATTCATGAAATATTAGGTTATTTGGAGTGATTTTTAACCCAAAAAAGAAAAATTTCATTGACTTTTTCACTGAAGTTGGAGAAGTAAGATTGATGTCCCAAAACTATAGAACATTTTAAATTAAAAGAGGTTTTATCTAGTTTCTTCTAAGATATGATCTAATTTGGAGCCTTTGTTTGTATTTAATTAATTAGTGTTTATTATGTATGATGATTTATAGTTCAGGTGGTATCGGTCTCTCTTTATTATGTGGAAGGTTTTGTATTCGATTCGAAATGGGCACGTTGTTTGTAATTTATACTTTAATTTATTTAATTTAAAAATAAAATAATATTAATTTATTGAAATGATAAAAAATTCGTCATTTTGTAATACTCTTTTAAAAAAAATAATGTTTATTGTAGAAAGTTTTCTAATTAAGTGTATGATTTGATTAAGAGCTAGTAATTGTACTTAGTTGCTCTTTGATATCTCGGTCCGATACCGAATGATGCAACTAATCTTTTATCTCTAAAAAAGATAAATTGATCGAGGAAATCTAGATGAGCAAGAATAACTTCTATTTGGTGCTTGTCCAATTATCTGGTATTGGCTGTTACTTTTTCTCTTGGAATTCTTTTGGGTAAATGACCTGATCTATAGATATTGTCTTAACTTTGTCCATTTTAAAATGTTGTTTCATTAAATTTTTAAATTATAAATACAGTTTTGTATATTTTATAAAATTATCATATTTAATTTTATTTATTTGGAAATTTATAATTAGATAGAAATTGATGATGTCACCGTTATATTTGGCATGCACGTGGTCAATTTAAATTAAATTATAAATTTTCAACAAAATTGATAAATATAGAACTAGATTTAAAATTCAACATGTTACAAGAAAAATCTTAAAGTGGACGAAGTCACAATCTAATGTTGATTTTGTTAGATTAGGTGGACAAGGTTATCTAACATTATATAAATAAGCAATTAGAGTGATTTTTTAATTAATGGTTGCGTGAACTCTTTTCCGATATTATAATGTATCTTGATTTGGGCCCAGACACAGGGTTAGTTCACAGAAGTTCAAAAATTCAACCTTTTCAATTGCAACAAGCATTAATGCTTATCATGTTCTTAAACACATGCCAGGGATGAATCATGAGAGCAGTGCAATTAATGTAGTGGTTGAGGTTGTAGTAATATATGGTGAGAACAGCAAAGAACTAAAACCTAAAAAGGGGGCCACTGCAATTACCCTTACAAGCTGTCAAGGAGCCAATTAGTGGTGGGACAGGCATGTATTTGTCAAACTTTATTCTAGACTTGTAAGAATTAAAAGCTGGGTATTCATAATGTGGTCAAATTGGGAAAGGATAAAATTTTCTGGATTGGGACTTGGAGTAGATGAATGTAGTTGCAACAAACTCTTCTGCACCTCAAAACTTAAGAGAAAATATTTATCCTGTGTTTATGATTTAAACCTTCTAATTATTATGGTCTTCTCTTTAAAAATATTCCTATGACTTATGCTTCTACTTCTGGTAGATATGCAACACGAGTTGAAAGGAAAGTTGCCCTCTGCCATCTTCTCAATAAAATTTGTAGCACGCGCCGGTCTATTTTCTCATCTCCATCCAGTTGGGTGGTCGGAGCTGCTGGTTGACCCAGCCAAAAACCTCAGATGCTTAAATAAGATAGATAAATGATAATGAATAAACTGCTATAAGATGACTAACAATGACATGCCTTTGATATAATATGGTTGGAGTATATATTTATATCATCTTGCTGGTGTGAATCGGTATAGTAATTATTGGGTGTGGGTTTGAAATACCACTACGTGTCTTATTCAATGATTATTGTTTGCCAGTTTGGGGTCAAGTGTCGAGTAGGATCGAATTCAACTTGAAAAAAAAGATGCAAATGTTGAAGCATGTGGATATTTTTCATACTATGAGGGGCAACTGCGGTATGGTGGCCTTTTTCCCATATCAAGCTAGGATCATAAGAGGTTGAAATATCAGTTAGACGCACACCCTTTCTTTTCGATGTGGTGGATAAAGGCATTTAACAAAAACATCACATATGCACAACAATCCAATTATTTAGGTTTCTTTCCATTACTTTCTTCCACATTTCTATTGTGATATATGACAGTTCTAATTTGTTTTCGTCTATGTTCAACAGGAGGGATATATGGTGCTTCCCAGCAAAACAGCTAAACCATTGCCACTTGATCGCCTGAAAAGCCGACTGATATTCCATGATGGAAGATTAGTCCAGCGCCCAACTCCCCTCAATGCACTCATCACCTACATTTGGCTGCCATTTGGTTTTATTCTCTCCCTAATCCGTGTCTACTTCAACCTTCCCCTGCCGGAGCGCATTGTACGTTACACATACCCCATGCTCGGAATCAACCTTGTGATCAAGGGCAATCCGCCCCCTCCACCCTCCCCCGGCTCCCCTGGCAACCTCTATGTGTGCAACCATCGCACAGCCCTTGACCCTATTGTCATCGCCATCGCATTAGGCCGCAAAGTCTCATGCGTCACATACAGTGTGAGTAAGCTCTCAAGGTTCCTCTCTCCAATCCCAGCTGTTGCCTTGACACGTGATCGTGAGGCCGATGCTGCCAGGATCAAGGCATTGCTCCAAAAGGGCGATTTAGTCGTCTGCCCCGAGGGAACTACGTGCAGGGAGCCGTATCTGCTGAGATTCAGTGCTTTGTTCGCAGAATTAAGCGACCGTATCGTGCCTGTCGCAGTCAACCTCAAGCAAAACATGTTCCATGGCACAACGGTCCGCGGTGTCAAGTTCTGGGATGCATATTTCTACTTCATGAATCCTAGGCCAACTTATGAGATCACATTTTTGGAGAGGTTGCCGGAGGAGATGACATGTAAGGCTGGTGGGAAGTCGTCGATTGAGGTGGCTAATCATGTGCAGAAGATCTTGGCTGGTGCCCTTGGATTCGAATGCACTCAGTTGACTAGGAAGGATAAGTATATGCTGCTTGGTGGGAATGATGGGAAGGTGGAATCTATGTATTCCAAGAAATGAAATCAGTTTGCATGTTGGCTGGTTTAAAACAGTCACTTTGTCAATTGCTGCTAATGGCTGTTGATTTTACTCTGGAACAGGTCAAATATGTTCATTGCAGGAAAGTATTAGGTATCTTTGAAGGTATTTGGGATCAAATGTTGTTGTATGTGTAGCAATTATATCTGTTGGTGTAAAACTGCTTCATGTTATTTGTAATCTGTTGGAATTATTAATAATTGTGTCTCCCTTTTCTCGAGTTTGAGTCTTTCGCTTCATTTCATATTTCATCTCATATTCAATTTTGTATATAAGTGTATTAAATATTTTTTTATAAAAATAATTACTTGAATATCAAATTCACTTAGCATATCATTATTAAATTAAAATAAAATATAAAATATAAAATGAAATAAAAGATTCGAAATGCTCTCTTTTATGCGTGGACATATTTTCTTAATATTCACAATCAAATCACACAAGAAGTACTTCCATATATGTTCGCATGATGATTGACTGATTTTGTGCAAAATAATAATAATAATAAATAAATAAATAAATAAATACATTGTAGATTGTCTCCTCTTATAACAAGACGGGGCCATCTTGAGTTCTTGATGGTATGTAGTCACAAGTAATTTTATTTTGTGCAAATATGGCAAGTTCGCATGAAGGTCGACTAATTTTCTATAAAAATAAGACTGGAAATACACTTTGGATTCTTTATTTTAAATTTATTGTATTTATATCAAGCATATTTAATTTTGAATCAATTATTTTCATAAAAAATATTTAATATACGTATTACATATTCATAAATAAAATATGAATTGAAATAGAGAATTTCGAGAATTAGGTAAAAAATTTGGACTCATTGTAATAACGATATGAAAAGGCAAGGACATTTGAGATTTTTATGGTAAGTAATTGCTAGTAATTTTATTTTTTTACACAAGTTAATTAATTGATTCTATAATTAGGCATGCTAATTGTTTGTCGACTTAATTATTGGATGCAGATAATGAATAAAATGAAATTAATGGCCGTAACGGCATAGTATCTTCTACCCAAAAACCGAAAAAGTAATACTAATAAATGCATTGATGTGTAGACGTTCCGGGTTGGTGACCGAACTTAATGAGTCGTGGACAAATGTGAGTGTACCGAGCTGTCCATGAATTAATTGGAAAGTCTGAGGTGGATGGTTCGACATGCATAGATGGTCAATTTCGTCTTTGTCTATTTGGATCAAAAGGAAGACGTCAACACCAACTGAATTTACCAAATTGCACATTACGAAGAAAATTAATAAATAAATAAATAAAATTTGCATCCAAAATTGGTGGCCAATACTTATTGCGCCGATTTGGTTGGTTATTTATGCTGAGTCTTTTGTTTTTCTTTTTTTCTAACGTAGATGTAAAATTTAATAGGATTCGAACTCTAAACCTCGTATATATATATAAGTGTGGGGATAATGTTATTGAATTCAATTGACCACATGACTTATTTTATATAGAGTTACAGTTGATTGGATCACGTAGTATTCTTATATTTTCAAGTTAGAGGGAACTGGATTTCTACAATGAAGCTATAAGATTGGATATTTATTCAATAATAAATTTAAGTGAATAAAATATTTGTGAAAAATGTGCTAATAGAGAGAGAGAGAGGAAAAAAGAAATGCTTGACTAATGACCTAAGCAAACCATCCCTGGTCAGGGAGTAGGAGCTTACCAAACTATTCATTCATCCCTCGTGATAACTTTTTTATTGATGTGTACTTTAGAACTTCCAAATTATAATTTGGACCTAATAAGATATTAATCGAGTTTGAATTTTTACAATATGTTGTGCCGAGTGATTTTTGACTTAATGTTAAAAATCTCACACATAAAGTGTGAATCAAGAATTCGAACACTAACGAATTCTTGACTTGCGCATGCATATATACATCTTTCTTTACAAAGGTTGTAATTAAATTGGCAAGTGGGCCAAACACCTCATTGGGCCGTTGGGCCATTTTAACTATTACATAGTGTGGCCCATGCCCAATAAGCCCAGTTTGATTTGGCCCCAAGAAGTCGAACAAAACTTCTAATGGGCCAATTGCTAAAATATTGACGTGGCATCTTTAGAGACAGCCGCGTAGGGCTAAAAACTAACGGTTGAAAAATTCCTTAAATTGGCAAAACCATTTGTCTCCTTCCTACCCTTTTTCCTGCCACCTTGGGGTGTCCAATGGGGGCTTTTTAGTAAAATTAACTACGCAGACTTTCTTATGTGCTCCGAATTTCCAGAAACAGTCCTCAGGCTAGCTCTTTCTTACAGCGTAATCCGACGAAAAGCCTCTGTAAATTAAACTATCACTTGAGGGCATTATTGTACTTCCACCAAGCCCCACACCTCATAACCTCTCAGCATGAGGCGCTACGTGTCGCTCTCCGATCCGCTCTTATAATTTCCCGCTTATTAAAAATAAATAATTAAATAATATTCTGAGCTGAAATTCGTATGAAGAACAATTGCTCCCAGATATTATCCACTTTTAGAGTGAGAAAGTAATACTTTCTAGTAAGAGAAAGTTTGTACTTGCGATAATTTATATGCATAGAATATCGATTTTTGTATCTATAGCTACATATATCTGTATGAGAGGATAAACAGATAAGTTTAGTGCCGACGGAGGATTTTCCGGTGGGAATGGCAATCGGCGCCGTCGTTTCGCACCGGAATTTTGGCTGTTTCATCGGTCCTGGTGATTACATTTCTGTTGATATGCAATTATTCTGTTCATTTATTTTTTCCAAATTTTTGTGTGTGGTAATGAATTATATTATTGCTAGCATCGTATTGCAAATTATGTTAAGCAATTAATTCTTGAAATTTCTAATTTTAGGACATGAGTTGTACTCAGTATTAGTTTGTGTTGTGGATTTCTGAATATAAAATACGAATGCGTCGTGCATTTCGGGGAGTCATCTGTGACAGGATTAAGTAAGGTACTTGTGTAAGCTAGTGTATTGGTTCGGCAAGCATTATTTAGTAAATGGAGGAAGTAATGTCCGCGTAGTGTAACGTTGAGATTTGAATGTTTTGGCAAAAAGGAATACTCTGGCACAATTGAGAATGGCCTGCACGGGGAAATGTAAAAGAACTGATAAAATTAGCATCAAAGAGGCTTGTTTTATGCTTCTGGTCGCAGAAATACTATGTATATCATCCATTCCAAAAATCAATATTAGTTAATGTATATATTACGTATAAGAAATCAACTCCAAAAAGCTCTAGTTTCATATCCGGAAAGGTCCAACCTTAAACTCCATTTGGGAGATGCTGTAACTTCTAAGGTGTTTAAAGCCTTTATTATGTTTTGTTGAGACACACTTCATCTACTTAGGGCTCATTTTCCACTTCATATGAACTTAAGCACCAATTCAAACGCTTTGGTTTATACTGAGTTTTCCATTTGGTTGTGTTTTGAGATTGTAATAGATTGGTCCTTATAGTTGCTTCCATTAGCAGGACGAGTACATCATGCAGAAGCAGCCACAGATCATCAAAGAGGTGATCACTTGAGTGTTGCCAGTGTTCAGAATATAGACAGAAAATTGTTTTGCAGAAAGCTAAATCATCCAAGAGCGAGCTTTTCATTTGGCTGCATATATCAGTCATCCCATCATGCTAGAGAACAACCAAAAAGAGAAGTTTCCAGATCAAATTCAGCATCTCGTCTTCAAGTAGATCCTCTTCTCTTAATGTCCCACCAAATGGGCAAGAAGTTTCAGTTTATCAATACAAGGAGAAAAATCAGGGGCATATACCAATGCTGCCTTTCTTCCGATTACTCTGATGCCAGTTGGATTCAAGCAAGGAAGTTGGATAAGCACTCTTTTGTTGATGGCCAGAAACTGCCACCAAAACATTCAACAGTTATGAGGACTCGAGCTGACTTCAAAGCTGAAGAGCATGACATAACAGGAACTGAATTGGAGACCCTAGTATCATCTGAGGGGACAAGTGAAGCTGCTTTACTCAAAGGAGTTGAGCCAGCAAAACCATGGTGGCTGCAGTTTCCAAAGCGCTGGGTGATGGTGCTTCTTTGTTTTGCAGCATTTCTGTTGTGCAACATGGACCGTGTAATGTTTCATCATTTGTTATATTTTTCAATCAATTATGGATTTGCTTGATGTGTTTCTGTTTGATGCTTTCCACTTAAGCATGCATTTTCCTTGTCCAAATTAATATTGGAACTCTGTTCCTTCTGCATGCAAGTTTTCTATGCTCCTAATGAAATAGAATCATTATGATCTATTCTAACTTACTTGATGGATTTTGTAGGTGAATATGAGCATAGCAATACTCCCGATGTCAAAGGAATTCAATTGGAACAGTGCTACTGTTGGTCTAATTCAATCTTCTTTCTTCTGGGGTTATCTGCTCACACAGGTTTTGCTGATGTTTGGATAACTTCTTAGTCCATTTGAGAGGCTTGACTTATCTCCACTTCAACACAAGTCTTTGAACTAGCCTCTTTCAGTAATTCTTTTACCACAAAATATGTTAATATTTTCTGTGAATCTTTTATAACTTTGGTATGACATACAAACCAAGGTCCAAAATTGTTGTAATAACTTCCTATTTACTGCTCTAGTGAATTTGTATAGTGTTTAGAATTTCCTCATGCACAGGTATGGTACTGCAACTTAAAATTTGATGTATAGACCTATAATGGAGAGGCAAACACAATAGAGCATCAAAACTGTATCCAATAAAGAACCTGAAATTCTTCATTGCATCATGCTGTTTTATATTTCAACTGTTATCTGTTTTCTTCGAAAGATATGGAAACAATTAACTAACACCTTAGTTTTCGAGTTAGCTTCGCCAGTCTAGTTTTTTTATCATGTTTTTAAGCATTATTAATTGTCATAAATGGTACACAAGCTGATTAAGACATCAGTTCAGCCGCTTCACAACTTCAATATTTTTGTCTGTAGCTTATTTCTTCACATATGCTGTTTGAGCAGATTGTTGGAGGCATATGGGCTGATAAAATTGGTGGGAAGCTAGTACTTGGTTTTGGAGTAGTTTGGTGGTCTATTGCAACAGTTTTGACGCCAATTGCTGCAAGAATTGGGCTCCCTTTCTTACTTGTTATGCGAGCCTTTATGGGAATTGGCGAGGTTAGCTGCCAGTACGCTTCTGCATAGATTTGTTGGAGTCTACTCGTACAAGTCCAAGGCAATAAAATAGGAAAATTAGAACTTCTTTATGAGCAGAAACAACACATTCATATGCATTATAGTCATTGATATTAGATTTGGACAATAAAGTAGGAAAATCATAACTTCTTTATGAGCACAAAAAACACACATTCATGCACATTATAGTCATTGATAGCGGAGTTGATCTTTTAATGAAGTGGAATTTTATATTAGATTTGTTTATTATGGACAGTAGTTCTCACTCTTACTTTCATTGGCAGGCCACAGTTTGATTTATGTATGTTGTTGAATGTTGATGTCTTCAAAAGATACCGTGGGTTTATTGTAAAAAACTATTAAAATAATAAAAAGATAATGGTCAAATTTATTTGATGTTCAAAGATTTGTTGCATATACCTTTTTGTCAAGGATTTTACTAAATTTACAGTTTATTATCACCTTAGCTATACAATTTATTTGCATGTGCGCAAGGGATGTATAAGAATTAAATTGGATTTAATGTGATGAAGTTCAGTATTAATATTATCCAAATCTTTTGGCAAGGTTCAGTCATGGAAGAATCCAAATTATTATCTGCTTGCTCGAAGTTCTTTTTCTACATTTAATGCAAATATATAAGCCTTATGTGTGGGGGCATGATTTCACAGCTAATGATGTGTGTCTTGTAAATCAGGGTGTAGCTATGCCTGCTATGAATAATTTGTTATCAAAATGGATTCCTGTCTCAGAGAGAAGCAGATCTCTTGCACTAGTATACAGTGGGATGTATCTTGGTTCAGTTACTGGCTTGGCAGTGTCTCCCATATTGATCCACAAGTTTGGGTGGCCTTCTGTCTTCTATTCCTTTGGATCGCTTGGAAGTATCTGGTTTGCACTGTGGTTGAGCAAAGTAAGGCCTTACTTCTGCATTTCACCCCCAGCCCCC
>JACGDI010000091.1:299200-323541 GCA_014898725.1 Jacaranda copaia
TGGATATTGTTTTGTATTTTCATGTGTTTGGTGCTAGAATGTGATAGGTGTCAGGTTACAAATTTTCTTAGAATCCTCAACTTTTTCCTATTCTAGGCACACAGCTCGCCGAAAGAAGATCCAAATCTAAGTTTGGAGGAAAAGAAGTTGATCTTAGGGGGCAGCATATCCAAAGAACCTGTCTCTACTATTCCATGGATGAAAATTCTATCAAAGGCCCCTGTCTGGGCTCTCATTATCTCCCATTTCTGCCACAATTGGGGAACGTTTATTCTGTTGACATGGATGCCTACTTACTATAACCAGGTATTCTAGCTGTTGAATGCTATTGAATTGATAGAGATTCTGTTCAGTTAATTTATGTTCAATCCTTGGAGAATTTCCAATTTAATTTGATTTTATTTTTATTTTATTAATAAAGCTAACTCATACTAATATTTTTTCCTCATTTGTTGTGACTATTTGCATAGGTTTTGAAGTTCAACCTCACTGAATCTGGATTACTCTGTGTACTTCCATGGCTGACTATGGCCGTGTTTGCTAATATTGGTGGTTGGATTGCAGATACCCTTGTGAGCAAAGGCCTGTCAATCACATCAGTTCGTAAGGCAAGCATCGCCATTCTTGTTTTAGCAAGCCAGCACTTTATGTTGCTGATTCATGCACATACCCGCTTTTAATGCATCACAAGAAAATAAATTTTACTGCATGTAAATTTCAAAAGCAAAATAGTGCAGTAAGTATTATCTCCAATGATTTAATGGTCAAGTTGCGCTACAAAGAGAATGATTCGTCCTCAATTCTTTATGTCACAGATAATGCAGTCGATTGGGTTCTTGGGCCCTGCAATTTTCCTAACACAGCTTAGTAAGGTGAAAACACCTGCTTTAGCAGTGTTATGCATGGCTTGCAGTCAGGTTTGAGCTATTTTCTATAACATACCACCAGCCTAGTTTCTCTAGAACTTTATTTTCGCTATATAATTTACACACGGTTCTGCAGGGGTCGGATGCGTTCTCACAGTCTGGTCTATACTCCAATCACCAAGACATTGGGCCTCGTTATGCTGTGAGTTCTTTCTTGATATGTAGAATCTCCTAAGCATGAATTCGTCTTCCCCATACTCAAAAACGGGTATGGTGTTCCATTGCAGGGAGTACTGTTGGGACTATCTAACACGGCTGGTGTACTCGCTGGCGTCTTTGGGACTGCTGCAACTGGATACATACTCCAAAAGGGTACAACCGAAAACCCAACACCTGACTATCTTTCGATCATTCTATTCACATTGTGATCTGACAACTTCAAATTTGACATTTCTACCAGTATGATTTGATTCTTGAATTATATATTTCATAGGTTCTTGGGACGATGTCTTCAAGGTTGCTGTTGCATTGTACATCATAGGCACATTAGTGTGGAACTTCTTTTCCACTGGAGAGAAAATTCTGGACTAGGTTATCGACAATAAGTAGAAGGAGATTCCCTATATAGCTAAAGAGGTATCATGAAAAGACAAACGTGGAAAGGAAAATCAGAAGTCACATGATTCTGGAAAGAAGGAGCTGGATTGAATCAAATGTTTCACTGTTCTTACTTCCTTAAACCCCAAGCCCATCGCCGGTAGCTGGTCTAGATGATTAAGGCGAGTTGGTCTTCTTACGTTATGCACAATACGTGGAATTATTGAACTAATTTCTTAGTCATTCGGTCTGAAAGATTGGTGAAACTCTCAGGTTTACCACATAATTCCATTTTATGCTAAGAATATTAACCACCTACGGGGGCAGAAGGTGGTCATTTTTCTTTAACTTGTAAGGCTTACAGTTACTGAACTGTCAAAGAAAACCTCGAATGAGGCAATATTTTGTCTTAGTAGAACATAATTCTGCCCACTGTCATTGCCACAATTGAGTTTCAGTTATTATCTTGTACCATGGGATCCTGTCCTGGGAATGTTAGACTTTTTAATTTATAAATATCTGTACTATATATAAAGTGTATATCCCTTTTCGTTATGTTTTGGAGTAGTTTTTCTAAAATGTTCTCATTGCTATTTTCTGACTATTATAACTAACTACTTAGATAGTTATCTTTTCTCTTTTTTAATATTTTTTTCTCGCTAATTTTATATATATATATATATATATATATATATCTTTTACTTATCACTAACATTTAAATAAATACATTGGAAATATTGAAAATTATATTAAGATTCAAAAGAGTAAACGAATGTTTATGAAATTTTAGCACATGTATCGAGTGTATCAAAATTACTTAATTTTGAATTAATTATATAATCATCGTTGCTCTAAAAAATAAGTTAAGATAGAAATTTAAAGCAATTTCTAACAAATTATTGTTGTCATTGGTGGAGGAAATAAAATCAATCTTTTACATTATAAAAATTTTAACAGACGTACGAGATAGGTCGAAAATTCGAAATTGCTAATTATTAATAAACAAACTTTTGTGGTGGCTTTCTAGAAAAGTAGAATAAAACTCCGAATTGGTCTTTGAATCCACCCCTAGCAGAAGTGCATGCACCAAAACGTAGACTGGCGTTTCGAGAAAAAAAAAATGATAATTTTTTTAAAAGAAAATAAGGAAATATTAAATTTATAATATTTCATTTATGTGACATCTTTTGTTGTAAATATCTTTTGACTTAAATTATTAATTAGTAGTGTCATATCAAATTCTTATATTATTTTTTTAGAGTAATAGCGGCCCACTAAAGAAATATCGGATACAATCGATTTGTATTCTTCTATACATAATGTATATTACAAGTTAATGAATTTATCGTATGTGTATATATATCAATGCTCATAATTATATATTTATATCTATATTATTATAAAAAAAAGACTATTTTATGTCTAAATTGAGAATTATATTTAAATCTTTATAAAATATTCCAATTTTTATTCTTCAAATTATCCTTTGAATATAATGATTCAATAAGATTAAGATTGTATTTTTCACAAAATCCACAAATTCAATCGATAATGTCAAAACTCCATCCTTTATTCTCTTCCTTATCATGTTAGCTACCTAATACAATCTTAATTTTATTTTATAATTTAAATTATTTCATGCGCTAATTTTTACTAATTCAAAATTTAATTTTGCGCACGCAAAAATCATGTGCGATGATCGCTAATATTACATAGTGGAATCATATTTTTAATATCTTCCCTTAACAATAGTTGAAGGAGCCAAAGGCAAAAATTATGAACAAATTCTTTGAATCTAATTAAAGAAATAGATTTCATAGTGTGACACACGATAAAATTTACCTAACCTACCAACGTAGGGGCAATTGCAACATGTTTCGTAAGTATAACATTTTTAAGAATTTGGATTATGAGTAAGTACAAAGTACCAATACTATGACAAAGTAACATATTCAAGAGATTGCAAAAGAATAGCAAGATCACATTTGTGTGTATGATGGCCTTTTTTGGTCATTTTTAGCGAGCTTAAAATCAATTCTAAAATTAGTAATAATTTTGAGACGAATGATTGATTTGATGGTAACTTTTTATTTTTACAAACAGATCAATTAAAAAATAGTAGGAGAGTTAAATAAAATCCTCTTTCGAAAAAAAAGAAGAAAGAAAATCTTTGTCATGCAAATCTCCAATCCCACTTGGAGGAAATGAAAATTACTCATAGAGAGATAATTGAAAAATTTTATGTTATTTATTTTAATATTATATAAATAATTTTATGAAAATATTATAAAGTGAAATGCTAATTGATACCATTATATAAAATTTAATAATACAAAACTAAAGAGTGTGGATTGATTTTTGTATCAAGTTGTTAGGTTCCTATATTAGTATAAAATTATGTGTATTAAAAATTTACGTACTTATTTCGAGTGAGAAAAATATTTTAAAAAAAAAATGCATGGTTTTATTCTTTTTTCGACAAAAATGAAGAAAAGTATTTGTATAAGTTAATTATGTAAGATTGTCAAAATTACTCGCTTATTTCATTTATTTTCCCATAATATCAAAATTATATCTTTAAAAACTTATTTTATATTATTTTCTTTTACAAGCAAACAAATTAAAAATGCAACAACCATTCTTATCCATATAAAGTACTTTTCTTAAAAAAATTAATTAAACTATAATTTCAACACCTAAACCATAAATTATACATTATTAAATCTTGTGGGCAAAACTATTTAGACTTCTTCCTATTGCTACTTATAAAAATGCTGAAATTTTCTAACCCTTTGAAGTTCATTACAAGTAAGCAAAGCTCCAACATTTGAAATTGAAGCTCTTAATTTCTCTCTTGATCAAAAAAAAAAAAAAAAAAAAGAAGCTCTCAGTTTCTCAGTTAGTCTGAAATCAATGGCAGCTCCAAATACCCTCATCACTACAAAATCAAGCCCTTTGGTGTATTCTCCTCCTCCTGCTCATCTGCAGTCTGAAGATGTTTCAGGCACCAAAATCAAGAAAGAAGTTTCTCAGGTAATCTTCTTTTATATCAAGACTTTCAGATTATGAAGTTCACACACACAGCCACATGTGTGTGTGTGTGTGTTTGATCCTTGTGTGTATTGTTCTTCAGACATGGTTTGATGGCTGTTTATAATCTTGTTCTGGTCATATGTTACTCTGCTGATCTTAAATATGTCCTGTTACTTGTGAGACTTTGGTAGCATATTTCATTAATTTGTGTGTTTTTATCTCCTAAGAATGAAGGATTTTATACATATTCAGTTTTTTCTGAGTTTCATAGTCATTTTCTCCTTTTTATGTATGATTACTTTGTTGGTGCATTGGGATGGAATACTTAGAATGTCTAGTTTTGTGGAGCAAGGTAGATACTTTGGTTCAAAGGGCAATTCAAAGATTTGAAGGTGTTCAAATTTTGAATTCCATTTAAGTTACATGTAAAATTTGAGGATTTATTGGGCTTGGGTAGTCCGCCGATTCTTCTATCGTCAGGTCACTAACTTTCTTGGTACTGACAAGATGTCAGTGTCCATATATGGTCTTCCTTTTTGCATTTTCCGTTCATACTGTTTGGATAGATACAATCAATTCAAAAGTCACAAAACGAGTGTTCTATTCTTGTCGCGATTCGTTCAAATTCTAATGTGAGTCACCATCTATAAGCATATAATATAAGTAAAAATTTCACTTTCATGTGAAGAATTTGAGCCCAAATAAAAATTTTCAAAAAGTAACTAACCCTTTTCAAAAGATCAATAGTGCACACACATAACAAGTCTTGACTATAATAATGTGATAGTGATGGATTGCATTTTCCTTAGAACAGCTTATTGGGAGAACGCCCCTTGTTTATCTTAATAAAGTAACCGAGGGCTGTGGTGCTTATGTAGCCGTCAAACAAGAGATGATGCAGCCTACTGCCAGCATCAAAGACAGGTATCTAACCTTCTATTGCTCATCTGCAGCTTAAATAACTGACACTATGTTCATTTACGTTTTGGCCATTTTGTAGAAAAAATTTTGGAGTAATGAATTTTTGGGAGAAAATTTGAAAAATGTACTAAGTGTTTCCTTTTGTTTTGGTGAAATAAGAAAAATAATTTGAGAATGAATTATTTGTTTCTTTATGTTTTGAGGGAAGACAAACTTTACTGTAGATGTCAAATCAGTTACTTTTTTGTTCGATTTGTAGGGTGAAAGTGATTTTTTTTATATTATATGTATATATTTACAGTTGGATGATGATGATGTGTGTGTATATATTTAATGATTGAAATACGAATTTAATTAATTTAATTAGTTATTTATTTTGAAATTTATATTTTTATAAATTTAACATTAGCAAATGATGTATTACTTGGAATGAAAAATATATTAATAAATATTAATTATTCATGAAATCATAATTATATTTTAATTATCAAAAAATCAGCTTATATCATAATTGTTAACATCGACTTATAAAAAAAATTAATTACTATACGTTAATTATAAACTAGTTATTGTTTATTAATTAAAATATAATTATTTAACTATTTATTACTTTCGATTTATGTATAAATAAAAATTAATTAATTATTTAAATAAAATAATTTTTTAATAATTTATATATATAAAACTTAATAGCGATTCATCAAATTAAAAAAAATAATATTATATTATATAAAATTATATCATCTTAAATTATTTATTAAATAAATAAACATAATATTTAATTATACATAAACTATGAAAAATAATTAATATATAAATAATAAGTTATTTAATTACTTTAACTTATTATTTAATTAACACATTATTAGTTAATATATACCTAGAATTAATCAAATAATTTCACATAAATTTAATTAATTCTCTCAACTATTACTTTAAGCATATCAATATTAATTTATTAAACTCAATAGATTATTAAATACATATCACCCTATAATCAAAATTTTTATTATAATTTTAAATAACTATAAAGATTAATATTTAACGAAGAATATTTTTGAAGAGGATTAATTTATTTATTATATCAAATTAAAACATCTTAAATTATTTATTAAATGAATAATTGTAATATTTCATTAATACATTAAATATTAAATATAACTAATATATTATTTAATTAATAAGTAAATTTAATTAATTTAATATGTTGTGCAATAACTGAATTATTTAGTAATAACATAAATAATATTTAATTAAATTTAATTCATATTTTCAATAATTCATTTTATTAAATTTGTAAACATGAGTTTTAGAATTTTTTAACTAGTAAAATTTTATTATTTTTATATATGTAAATATGTGTGTGTGTGTGTGTGTGGATAAGTGAAGTGAGAGAGTAATAGCTAGAGTGAGAAATTAAATGACAGGACATATGTAGTTTTTAGGATGTAAGGTTTTTTGGGGATAAAATTTGAATGTTTTGGAAAAAAAATTTAGAGAATGTGCATTTATTTTAAAATTTTTCTGAGAATTGGAAATTTTTTTGGGAAAATACAAAAGAACATAGCGTGAATTTTCGGCTGTTTGATCAAGTAAAGAAAACTCGACGGAATTCATAACTTTCTCATTCTTTTTTATTTTTTTTGTTTTCTTGTTATTTTCTGAACATTCAGGAGCTAAGACCATTCTAGTGCTCCCTTTCACCATGTATAAACTAAACCGACAATTAAGATAAGCATGAAATTAGAGCTTATACAAGTTCAAAATAAACTCTATACATTGAAACTCATTGTCGATGGATAAAAGAGAACTTTGATGTATCATAAAAATCTCATATATGATTCTATAGAGTGCCAGTAATGGACTTATTTATCAACTTCTCCATTATCATCTCGGAAAAACCAACCTTTTCTTTACTTAAAGTTGCCAAGAGTATTATTAATCTCCTGATTTGAAATCACTGTCAGTCCTTACAATCTTGGATCCTGACCACTTGTGATCAAGCTGCATGAAAGTTTTTCTTTTTTGTTACCAGACCAGCGCTCGCCATGATCACTGATGCTG
The DNA here is from genome assembly GCA_014898725.1 of Jacaranda copaia. Lineage (NCBI taxonomy): Eukaryota > Viridiplantae > Streptophyta > Magnoliopsida > Lamiales > Bignoniaceae > Jacaranda > Jacaranda copaia. Next base: position 306,682 of record JACGDI010000091.1, read on the forward strand.
AGAAGAAAGGTCTCATTGTGCCTGGAAAAGTAAGTAAAGTTCATGCTTTTGTTCGACTCAAATTTAGATTCTTTTAATGTTACTGAAATGGGGTTTGTCAAGATTATGTTTTAAGTCTATATCCCTGATTGAATCAGCCTCACACTGATCATCCACTTTTTAACTTCAGACTACGTTGATTGAGCCCACTTCTGGAAATATGGGAATCAGCATGGCATTCATGGCGGCTATAAAAGGTTACAAAATTATACTGACAATGCCCTCTTATACTAGCTTGGAGAGAAGGGTGACCATGAGAGCCTTTGGAGCAGATTTAATCCTCACCGATCCAACCAAGGGAATGGCCGGCACAGTTAAGAAAGCTTATCAACTTTTGGAATCTACACCCGATTCTTTCATGCTGCAACAGTTTTCAAATCCGGCAAATTCTCAAGTATTCATAGCTTTTCATAACTTGTACTCTTTTATATCAGTCGGGAATTTTTCAAGGGATAGATTAGATAGACCCCTAAATCGAATGCAGGTACATTTTGAGACAACCGGTCCTGAGATATGGGAGGATACTAATGGTGAAGTTGACATTTTCGTTATGGGGATAGGAAGTGGAGGCACTGTCTCTGGCGTTGGCCGATACCTCAAATCCAAGAATCCGGATGTCAAGGCAATAGTCGTCGCACATTAACTCAGTTTGTTCATGAATAAATTGGTTTTTCTTATATTGTATTACATTGTGTGCCCTTTATTGATCTCCAGATATATGGGCTTGAGCCGGCTGAAAGCAATGTTCTGAACGGCGGAAAACCAGGTATAATGTTGACATGTTGTATCATTCTTCCTGGAACTATCTAGAGGATCTTCTGTTGCCACATGATTATCCATTTTTACTACTAGTGGTGGGATTGATGGTTTTGCTACTAATAAGCATAGAAAACTGAGTTCGCTGTAGGTCCTCATCAGATTACGGGCAATGGGGTTGGATTCAAACCAGATATCCTGGATATGGACGTGATGGACGAAGTTCTTATGGTAATCATCCTATACTGCTTGTATATTCAACTTAGTAATTGCCTGCTAAACCCATAAGGGCTCTTTTGGCTCGCAAGATAAGACACGATATATATGATATGTATCCACTTTTATCATACAGCCAAAAAGAAAAAGGGAGCCCCCAAGCGTACACCTAAATAAGATACTCTAATGCAGGTTTCTAGCGAGGATGCTATCAATATGGCCCGAGAGTTGGCATTGAAGGAAGGGCTGATGGTAATATATATCAAGAAGCATCTGCGTTTCACATTTTTCAGTTGCAAAACAGACATTATATATCATCTTTTTTCTGATTTGTGGGGATTATATGTATCCTATTGTCTTTTGTTACACTTATCAATGTGGCCTTGTAGGTTGGGATTTCATCAGGGGCCAACACTGTTGCTGCTCTTAGGCTCGCCCGGAGGCCTGAAAATAAGGGCAAACTCATCGTGGTACTACGAATTTAACAAGTTTAGACCCCTCTTGTCGTTCTATTGTGATTTTCGTTTGATGTGTTGTAAAATTGCTCTCTTTCAGACTGTCCATCCGAGTTTTGGGGAACGGTACTTGTCGTCGGTCCTGTTTGATGAGCTGAGGAGAGAAGCTCAGAATATGCAACCTGTTCCAGTTGATTAAGGGTTGATTTTCTTCTATTAGGGGTGCTTCAATCTTACGTGCAAATTGCAATCCATGTTCTTGAAAGCATGCCAAGCAATTTTGATCTGTTTCCTCTACAAATCTAAGATTAATTTAAATAAAAAACTTTCAGTTCCCCCTCAATCAACCGACCTTAGCTCAGTTGGTAGAGCGGAGGACTGTAGTATGATAGCTGATATCCTTAGGTCGCTGGTTCGAATCCGGCAGGTCGGATTTTTTTTTCTTTTTTTTCCCTTTTTTTTTTTTTTTTTTTTTTTTTTTTTTTTTTATCAATTTCGATTTAATAATAATCTGAAGCACTTTACCTTATTTGCAAGTCTCATTCGCCAGATATACTCTTAATATTCCTCCAATTATTATTTTTTTTGGGAGTTTAATTAGAAAATTCCAATCTTAATTATGAGTTCAATAATAATTACTGAAATATTTCTCTAATTGATTATTTTAAAAACATGATTGGGTTGAATGCCAAACTGTGACATCATAGCTTTATTTCACTTAGGGTGGAAACTAAACAATTATTTTTTTTTTCAATGAAATGATGAACATTTTATAAATGTTTAACAAAAAGACCCGCATATATCAAAAGTATTTAAATTTCTTCGAACTTGGTGTGATTCGATTTAATGATATTTATATCAAAATATTGATAATTTAAAATTTTAAATCTCCATATATTATAAAGTTAATTGGCATGAATTAATACTATAAAAAAAATGAACCCATAAATTATTTTTTTTTCTTTTAAATTTACACACACATATACACCAAGAATTTGTTAGGATTTGAATTTTAAAGGACAATATTATTGAACCAATTAAATACTTGACATGACTTATAACCTTGTGACTGGTTCTCTAATTACTACTACAAAAAGTCAATTGAACCAATAACCTACTTATAAGAAGCTATGAGTCAAATTAGGGCTGTCAATGGGTCGGATTCGAATCGAATCATACTAGATCAGAATTCGAATCCGAAAAGCAATATGTTATATCCAAATCTAATCCAAGATCTTATAGGATCTGTAGTTGGTATAACCATATCTGAATCTAGGTAGAAGTCAAATACCCAAAAAAATCCAAATTTGAATATTCCAAAAAATCATCATATATTTATTATTTTTCCAAAAATTTAGTAGAATCCAAATTCAAAATAGTCATTTTTTTTAAAAAAATACAAAATAAATTAATGAATAAATTTTTACGTTTATTGATCACTTAAAAGAATAATAGAATTTAATTTAATTATATTTATTCACCAAATCATTGTATTTTAGGTTTTGTTGCTGATAATAATACTTATTTGATATTATAAATACATAATTATACTTGATTCTTCAATCAACTAATTCTAGATTCAAAATTTTATTAAAAAAAATCATTTTGATCAAATCGATATTTTCATTGTATTCTTGCCGTATCATGGCATTTGCCATAGTCTTCCCACATCATTTTTTGTTATAAAAATAGAGAAACAAGTGATGTAATTATAATGTGAATAAGCTCAAAATCTAATAATTTATCTAAAAAGTATCTAATTTGTTTTATTGCATAAGAGTTCATTATTTCTTTCATCCAACTATCCACTTTAGCATTGCTATAGGACCATGGATATATATATATATATATATATATAATACTAAATATATTTAGATTTGAATTATTAACAGATCAAATCAAGTCATATCCATATTCGCTACATTTATTTTGAATTATAAATATTTTTAATCGGATCATATCTGCCGAACTTTTTATCAATTAAAAATTTTAAATAAACGAATCGAATTCAAATTAAAATTTGTTCTATTAACGGCACTAGATTAGTTACTAATCTAAGTACCACTTAGTGGTAATCATTTTGCCCACTCAACATTGATGAGAAATGCATTTTCTGCAGTTGTTGCACAACTAGAACAGCTTTAAGGTCAGTAAAAGCACATTGACTCTGCCCTAAAAGAAGGAAAAAAGTGGCAAGGAACAATACAATACATAACTAGCAATTACCAAAACAATAATACAGCTGTGGCACTTAGACCAATCATTTAACTTAGTAGGTAACAAAGAAAATAAGTTAGAAATAATGTCAAATCTATTTACATAAACAAACTTTTATAAGGACAGAATTGTTTCTTTTGCATTATGAATAGTTTTCTTCTATGTGCACTTTCATTAGATCTTTAAGGAGAGAAAAGAACATAATGTACAGAAACTGGATGAGTAGTTACAGAGGTAAGAAAGGCTATGGATCCACTGTCCCAGCAATTCCCTCATCGCTAGAGTCAGATTCGTCTTCGCTCAGCTCCTCATCGCTTGATTTCTCTTCTGGGACGGCCCCTACGTCTCCTGGTTTGGCATAGTGCTCACAGTATTCTGCATCATGAAACATGTAGGTATTTTACATTCAAAATCATGAAATGCATCAGAGTAATTTAATCCAAGAGATTTAAGTATAATATTCTGTGTTAGGATCATAGAAAACATTTTGTACATTGTGTGTACGTTGCCAAAAAACGAATATTACGGTTTGCTTATGGTATGACTAACTGTTTAACATCAATTCCTTAGATGCCTTTGTAACTCAATACCGCCAAACATGTAGAACTTTTAAACGACGATTCCACAGATGCCTACTCTTGTAGTAGTGAATGCATCACAATATAGACTTTTCTCACAACTCATATTTCGATAACAATCATCCCCCTCCTTCTCCCATTCATTTATGCCCGTTTGGTTTCATTTCCACACTCCATTTTCACATTTTCTACAATTCCAAAAATAAAACACATAAATTTTTACACATTTTCACCCAACATCATTTTCATTTTCAAAATACATTCTCTAATAACCTATATATCTTCTTTCTCTATTCCATTATTTCTATCTATCTTCACTTACAACTTATTAAAACCAACATAATTATTACTTTTCCAACAATTCATCCAAATAAAAACTCATTTTCAACTCATTTCCACTAACTTTTCAAATTTTAGAAATGATGAAAATGGATAATGGAAAATGGAAATGGAAGTAAAACCAAGCGGGCTCTATTTATTATTTTCTTAAACAACCAAACAAACTTGAAGTTTTATATTTCTTGTCCCTAATATTTTTCTTTTCCCATCAAAACCTTTAAACCAAATGTAATGGTAAGCAAAAGTTACACTGTGATACATAGAGTGATATATGGATCAGAATGACAGATTCACTAGCAATTGCTGAAAAATCTTGATCTGGGATCCTAAATCCATCTCTGAATTTGAGAAAAACGAAGCTTTTTAGTACCTTTAACTCTTTGTTCATAAGCAGCTCGGTCCCGTATCATTAAAGCTGCAGCCTCTCCGTTCAATGGGTCAGATGGATTTGGATACAACAGAAGTTGCGGTAGAAAGACTTCAAACACATTCACCAGGTCTGTTGAGTACATCATTAACAAAATGAGACCATTATCAATAACATAAAAGGCAGAATAGTTATACAAAAGAAAATACACCAGTCCGTTACCAAACATCGGGCTCCAGGTCTGGTTGATTACATCCAAACAAACTGAGCCGGACCTAGATTTTGATAATCCAGAAAGAAAACAGATAATTTAATATTGCAGCCGAATTTCAATTTTTCTAAGATACTAAAATAAATAAATAGGAGAAGTATATAAAAAGTATTTGTACGATATCTAATCTTTAGAAATATATATAATCTAGGAGACTGAGTGATTCGCCCTTGGCTCTAACTTGCAAAGTAGCCATAGATACTATCAAGATCAAGGAAGAGGTGTTCATCATTGGAAAAAATACAGTGGAGTTTTTAGGAACAACAAAAAATGACATCTACTTTGTCATTTAGATGAGTGTGTTATCTGTCGTATGAACGTATGGGAACTTTGAAGATACGATACTCACATTTCATCCACATTAGGGTGATACATCTTGTTAATAAATCCTATTGATGGAGATTTGTACGGGTATGCATCAGGAAGCTCCACCCTTATTTTCCATACGCCGCCATGGTAAGGACCTATATATACAAATTTCATAGAGAACATTTAACAAACAGGCAAACCACAAGTTGATTAAACATAAAGAAATAAAAAACTTTTCTGCAGAAGGGCCACCTCAACTTCTTCATGTTCCTAATGTTCATCAAGCACTCACAAGGCCCCCACGCCCACCCCTGCCCCTACCCCCCAAAAGGAGAAATAGAATGTTAAACAAAAAGGGTTATAGCATAACTATATGGGAGCAATCTTGCTGTTTCAGAAGAATCGAAATTAATTCTGGAATTACCTAAGAAGCCACAGCAAGATTTGGTCAACCCCTCAAGCAAAAACAAGAATATTTACTATTAAATGGAAAATTAAAGATAGGAAAACTCTTTAACTTCAATTTCTATCAATTTTGTTCTCTAGCAACCAAATAAAGACTCTTTTTCCATTTTCAGGAATTCCCACACATACTCTTGGTGGTCAAATATAATTCCCAGCAGATGAAAAAAAAAATAAAAATGCAGCCCAGTCAACATAATCTGATCAAAATGGATCCAAGAAAAACCCAACAATCAAAATCCTCAAAAAGCTAAACAATCTTCATCCAAAAGCAGAAAAAGAATGAAAATTTAGAAATGGGTTTGGAAGATTTACTGTCTGTTGGTCCATGGAAATGCACATAGAACTCCTGCATGCCATCATTGATCATCTCCACCTTGTAATCACTCATCATCCTATTTCAAGAAAAAACAAAATTCCAGTACTACTAAAAAAGCCAACAACTTTATGCAAACAATTAAAGCAAAACCCAAAAAAATCCAAAAAAAGGCAAAGGAAAAAAACACAATGGTTTCAAGAATTTACAGTTTCATGAAGTCCATCTCACGCCTCTTGCTTGGTGAAGACATAGTTAATTTGCTCTGAAACTCTGGGCTTTTTCTTTTTGTTCTTTTTCCCCTTAGATTTTCTCAACACAAAGGAAAGAAGAGATGGGGTAGACAGAAATCAAGAATTTAGTTTACTTGTTTAGCTGTATGAAGCAAAGGAGGTTTAGACGCATGAATGGTTGGAGAAAAACTAGGGAATGTGTCTTGGAGGTAACATATATGATGATTGGGCACCTATACATATAATAATGTGTATATATACATGTATATATACACGTACATATACATACATGTATGTATATGTATATGTATATATTTGTACATACAATTTACTATGCTATCTAATTTTCTAGATTCCTATCCTAACAATGTAATAGATCCTTCGCCACTCCATAAAATATACCACATCCATATGGGCCCCACTTAATTCAATTTTAATTATCACAATAATATGGAGTAAATTGAATTGTGTAATTTATTGTGGGGTGATGAGATATATTTGCCTTTTTAAGACTTTGCAAAGAGTTTTCATTGTGTAGTTCTACACTTTTAATGGGAAATAATATGCCAAAAGGGATTTTGAAATTTTTATTTTTTAAAATATTTATTTAAATTATGGAGATGTGACAATATTTTAATGCGATTGAATTGAATAATAAAACTTTAAATTTTAAAGATGTACATGTTAGTTGCTTCATTCCATGGTTTAGTTATATGTAACTATCTATTTGCAGTCATGCCATTAGAAGCATGATCATGACAATTAATTTTAGTAGATTTTTTTGGCAAACTATTAAAGGAATAATATGGTACAATTGTTAGTATAGTTAGAGGATGCCATCGATATGTTTAGTGGTTTGTTTGGTTCTAATAATTAGTGTATATTTGAATAAGATTATACGTACTTTGGTCATTCATCCAATAAATTTGAGTTTGATACTGCAAATATTTTAACTAATTAAATGTTCCCTATAATTTTAGCCTACCATAAATTATTGGGTGAATTGGACTTTATTTCAAAAAGAGTAAATTTTTTGAATAATTTCTACATTTCATCAAAAATACAATCAAAATATAATTTCTCGTCCATTTTTTTTAACAAATTGCATGTAAAATATCTCAATAGTGTAGGTATTTTTTTTTTTTTTCTGATTTGCGTGTGTATATATATTTACGAACCACAAACTTTGTCCTTTTATCCTTTTATTTTTCAATTTAAAATATAATATTTTATAAGAATGAGTTGCCATACATCAATAAAAAATTATTGTTTCTTTTGGACTTTATATATATATATATATATATAAAGTTGCCGAAAGTATAAGGGTGTCTAATCTTGATCATGAAATTGTTGGAAATTCGGGGAGATTCCATATCATCTTACGTTGGATTGTGTAAAGGATTAGGTTGACCGTTGATGTTTGGGAAGAACAAGATTTTATAGTCATAACTTAGTGACATTTTTCAACATCTCTTATTCTACTCTTTAATCAATAAATCAAGAAGCCATCTCCACCACCAAAAACAAAGTGAAAATGCCTTCAATGGAGGAAAAAAAATATGTTACTTTTTTTTAAATGAAAAAAATGATAATTCTTCTTTTTAAGAATTACAAATTTAATTTATAATGTCATTAACTTAAGCAGCAAAGATCATAACCAAAAAATTATGTGTTTGAACTTCATAGATGTTAGTTTACTTATACAATAACTTTTTATTGTATTTAATATTTTATTTATAAATTACGTAATTTTGTGTATTTCATTAGTTTAAAATGTTAATATAATGATTAAAATGCGTCCCATTGTCTATTTTTTTTTCTCAAAAAATAAAAAAAAATTCACCCAATCCAAGAATAGCACTGCAGAAATTAACAAAATTAGTGTGTGGAAAAACAAGAAATTAGTAGAATTTGAAAAATTAATAATTGAACTACATCTTTTCAAATGATAAGCAAAGGCTTTCAAGCGTGTGACTGTATTTATACAAGAAATAACTCATGAACAAAAGGAAAACCTATACAAGAGTGGGTGGAAGGAAGCCAAGAGGGACAGAAAAACAACTGTATACATTTGTCTATACATTAATCTTTACAAAATTTACATATCGAGCAATCGTGGACTAACTTCCAGTCGATGAAACTTGAACAACAGCTCACAATCACCAGCCGGACCATTACAAGACATTGATTTTCAGATGGCTATCAGTCCTAGGACGAAAGAATGAGACTGGAGACCGGTGCCTTCTTCCTTGGTCGATCATGCTTTCTCCTGGCAATGAATCTATACAAGAAGTGTAAAGTTATACACGGACAATTCACAACGGTTTATTGATCTTGGGATGAATGAATGTAATTGCAGGGGTTCTGGAATAGAACAGAAGAAGAAAGAATACTATGCACCCTTAGCTACCCCCATTGGTTTATTCCTGGCTGGGGACTGTTAAAGGGCTTTCGTATATCATTTCCTGCAAGTTCGCGAATTCAGACATCTTTAATTCAGGAAAATCAGCCAAAAAGGTTTAAGGATCACAAGAAAACTGATCCAGGTTATGCTAACCTGATCGCAGATGGGGCAGGTGTCGCTTCTTTCCATCCACTCGAGTATGCACGAAAGGTGAAAGTGATGGTTGCACTTTGTCATGATTTTCGGATTCTCTAGATCATACTCTGCACATGATATCACAAATGAACAAGACATTAGCAGCAATTACATTGTTTTGATGTAACCACAGATATACCAGCGAAAAGGTTGAAAAATGAGAAGGAAAGGATTGATCAGTGGACATATAGCCCGCTATTCACCTTCAAGACAAGTGGGACAAACATCCTCTTCATCTGTTGGTGAAAAAGTTAATGGATTTGACTTCAAAAGTTCTGGTTCCACCTTCCCCTGGGACGGGGGAAGAAAGCCTGAGTGAGTTTTGCGGTTTGCTTCTTTGAAATCCATGCAGCTAGGCTTTTCCAAACTACCATCACTTATAGTCACTTCTCCAGGAGGAGGCCGTCCCAAAACCACATCATACGGAATAGGTGCCGGAGGGGGTCGATAAGTATCGGGAATCGACATGTTCATATTTAAATCGAATAACAGTCCAGAAGAAAGGACAGTAGCAACACCATCGCGGGATCTCAGGGATGCATGCTCTTCTGAAGCCGGTCGGTACTGCAAGACAGAATTCACGTGTTAAAATTATACAACAATAGAAACCATCAAATGCCTGGCAGAATAAATGTATTTGTCTTTCAGATGACTTCAAATGTGTATCCATATAATTGATAATGTGATTAGATGTAAGAATTGTTCCTTACCATGATATCAACTCCAATATATATCGAGTCCTTTCTCGGGACATTACCATGCAAGACTAATAAAATAACTAAAGACACCAACTTGAGTTTTCCTAGTATCACCCAAAAGGACAAAGTTCGGCGCAAGTTTCCCTTTCTGAAAATCGCATGCCAAATCTGATGTCTTACTTTCTTCTGCTACGATAACTTTACATCTCTACAGCTAAATAGTTCTCAAAAATTCTAAATGGCATACAAATAACAAATAATTGTGTTGAAGACAATTTTTACGAGGTTTCCATCTAGTTATGAATTGTAATTTATCCAACCTTGTCTATGTAATGTCCCAAAGCCGGGGGGAATCATGGTAACTACAAAGGTGTAAAGCTAAAAGTGTGCCAGAAGCAAATTGCACAAAGCATTCCAATCATAGATGTTATGCCAGTCGCATCTGTGCTTTTTTGCCTCTTAGCTTTTGTTTGGCATGCTGCTGTAAGTTTTCGATCAGATCCTCAATAATAATGTACTAAAAAAATGCATGATTTATTTGAGAAAAGTTTCTAACAATTGATGAAAATTAGGTAACTTTTGGAGCATGATCCCTCAATTCACACTGAAATTATTGGATAAGGAATAATTAACAAGACTACTTGCAGAGTAAGCTTGGCAAAAAATAACACACTGATGCTTAAAGAATCATAAATGAGATTACTAACATAATAATACACAGGTGTTCTATGCAGCTTTCTGCGAGAAGAGCAGCAACCTCCCATTTCACCAACTCCTTTACTTGATAATTCAGATGTGGATGCTTTGCCGGCCCCTTTCAACACTTTGGAATTAAATGAAAGTCCAATGCTGGAAAATCACAAGCATAAAAAATTTCAGAGCAGAATTATATGTAACACAAAAAGCTCAAAGACAAACAAGCTCATTTATACCAAAGGGAAAAACATAAGGACTCTAGGGGAACTAGAGATATCAAATATCATGAATCTAACCATGAAAATGCAATGAGTGGAACAAAGACGAGTAAAAGATCAGAGTAAATGATTCTCAGAGTAATATGAATAAGCTCTATACTATCTTCACGACCGGTTTTCAAAGATAATAGAAATTCTGAGAATGCTACACAGTACCATCACATCGAACTCTCAGAAGACATTTGCACCAAATCACATTATCAACGCAATCGTAAACGAAAATCTTCGAAGATCAAGCTTAACGAAGATCAAGCTTAACAGGACTCACTAACTAGGTCCTCAAAATCCAGTTGCATCCACAAACCAAAATTTTTGTTTTTCCTTTGTTGAAGAAGGGACAGTAATTCCAATTCAACTATAGCTTCTCCACTAGCACAAAGAACATTAAGAAAGAAAGAAGCTTTGCACAAAAAAAGCCCACCAAGAAATACATAAAGCTGAGAGATACAAAAGATTTCAGTTGATCAAAAGTCAAAATATAGACACAAAAATCTTATCCCAATTTCACTTGATCAAAAATCAAAATATACAGATGAAATCTGTCTTATCCACAATCTTGGACAGCTGACTCAAGATTTTCAGTAAACACACACACACACACACACACACACACTGCATGGATTCAATAAAAACAGCCAAAATCAATCTCTGCACAGACTTCCACAGAAAGCCCACATCTCACAACAACAAAACAACCCAGCAAAAGGGAACATTAAACAAACACACTTCCATAACAAGACAGCATAAATATGTCCGAAAGATGCAAACTTTACCTGAAAATCCTGGTTTAACTACAGAATATGAGTGTGCAACATGTGAAAGGGTTTACCATTTCGAACTCTCTGGAGGAGAGGAGAGGAGAGGAGAGGGGAGGGGAGTCTTTGCAATAACAGGAGCAAAGGAGGAGGATTTTGGAGAAGTCAAAATTGGCAAAATTTGGAGAGCAAGTTCAAATGGGCACGCAAAGGGCATTGTTGAGTGGTGGCTAATATTTTGTTTTTATTAGGCTCCATCATTGATCGTCTCAACTACCTTTTTCAGTCATCAAAAAGAGAAGCTTTGGGAAACAATCAGCAAAAAGGATGAAATATAATAATGGAAGAAGTTCCATACGGAAAAATGGAAAACAGAAAAACTGGCGTCGCCCGGACTCGAACCGGAGACCTTCAGTGTGTTAGACTGACGTGATAACCAACTACACCACGACACCTTATTGGCCGAAGGTATTCTTAATTTCATTTTTACTTTTGAAAGATTGTGTGATACTTATTTTCCACAGTTTTTATCTCTTCCTTAAAAGCTTCTTGTCTGGATCGGATATCTGCTTTAGCCAGAGTCAGATCGTTTCATCCTCTTCACATACGAGACTAGTTTGATTGAAATAATAAAATGGAATACAGTATTTTTATCTTATCTTATCATTCAATTAATTAGAGTAACAATAAATATTTAAATTTATACAAATACTAAAAGTTCATATATGTACAATTTTCATAATAAATCAATCTATTACCCCCATGAGTTTATTTATTATACCAATCAAACTGTACTACAATAATAAAAAATTCACATAAATTATTACATAATAAATAATTATAAGATAATTTAAAAATCCAAACTAGCCAATAGTTCATTAATTCATGTATGTTTTAGCAACTTTTTGATTTGTCAAGAGATGTACTGCGAATATTGGAAAAAAGTGTGTAATATAATCATTAAGGTATGAATTTGGTCAAAATTATTTGGTTGAGACAAGACTTTTCTAGATGCTGGATTATATTATATAAGCCTTGTTGTAGTTAACTGTAAAATAAACATAGTACAGTCGACAGGATAAAGATTCTTGTTGATGTAGTTTAAGTTCATGTCATTTTCCACTCTTTTGGTAGAATGGGAGACCTCTCCATCGAGGGAGACTTTTGGAGGCTAATGTAACCTCTCTCTTTAAGTAGACAAAGTCATATTTTAGCAATAAAATAGGTTCGGCAAATCTTCTTTTGGTTTGGTTCTGTCATATTACATTTTGGATTCTCTTGCTTCATCTTTTATCTCACTTTATGATGGATGTTAAATGAATATAATTCATAACTGTAGTTCTGTGTTCGAGTGGCATTTTCATCCATAACCATAATTCATCCGTTGATTCTTAAATATTAGCACATTTGGACCTATGCTTGTTCCATTCAAAATTTATCCTGGTCATGGATAGATTATCCAGATTTGGGTCTATAAACAGTAACAATTGCTGTATGAAAACTCACTTTCGCTACAACTTTGGTGGTTTCATTAATCAAGCCACTACTTATGAGTCCTTGGCTTCTTTTTCAACAGAGATGCGATCAAGACACTAGCTCCTCCCACTGTTTAGAAGCTTAAATTTAAGTATTTTTAAATTTAGCGTATATCTGTAAAATAGAATAAAAGATGAATTACCAACTGCTGGCTATGTTAGGCATAAGGCCAACTCCCAATGACTTGGCAACCTTGTAGGGCTAAAGGAAGTAGTTGAGAAAAAGGAGATAGTTGAAGCTCCCAAAGGGATGTACATTGTCCATGTCCAAATTAACCAAATTATTTGGGACTCTACTTGGAATGATTATGTATGAAGACTTACATTATGTTTGGTGTAAGAATTTTGATAAGGAAAGGAAAGTATTAGAGAAAAGGAAAGAAAAAGAAAAAAATATATATACAAAATTTCAAATTTGTTTGGTTGTCAAAGAAAATAATAAAAAAATAGATGGAAAAAAGAGGAGTGATGAATGCATTGAAAAATAAGAGAGAGTTCAAATGGGCTCTTCCCTCATTTTTCTCATCATTTTTGGAGGAAAATTCATTTTCCTTATATACACTTTATTTTTTCCCAAGTTTTCCTTCCTTTAGCATTTACCTTACCAACCAAACAATCAAAAATATTTTCATTAGCATTTTCTTTTCTTTTCCTCACCAAATTCCATGAACCAAACATAGTCTTAAAGCGGGATAGGAATGAATATGAAGATGCCACAGCAAAGAAAGGAATTAATTAGGTTGACAATCAGGTCATTATGGAAGGATTAGGGGAGTTAGAGGGTGCTTAGGTGAGCTTATAAATTTTTAAAAATATCTTATAAGATGTTTAAGAGCTTATAAAATGTCAAAAAATGTTGGGTATTTTTTTTTCAAAAAACGAGCTTATAGAGATCCTAAAATAAAATGTTAAGGGCCTATAAACTCTTTTTTAAAAAATAAGAAACTCCCAACTTATTTTTAAAATTTTAACAATTTCTCTTAATTTTAATTATGTTAATTACAAAATTGTCGTTATTAATATTTTATAAGCTTCAAGATATTATTTTGTCCAGACATTTCAAAAACTAGTTTCTAAAAAAAGATCTAACAATTTATAATCTCCAAAAACATCTTACAAAATATAGGAACTTATAAAACCTTTTAAATAAGTTTAACCAAACACCCTTTTAGTCTCCAGTGAACTAATCTAGTCTTTGAACATCCTTTGTGAAAGCAAACCTAACAAGAAAGAACGAAAAAGAAAAATGCGAAGTTTTTTTCAATCCTACTTCCACATATGAAACACAAATCAACTAATTACTTATTTATATACCCATTCCTCAAGTGCATGATTTGTACTATTAATTCTGGTCTGCATTTTTGCATTTATCCATTTGTAGGAAAACAAAATCACCAAGTGAAACTGATGGACTCAAAATGGAGATTGTCTGCCTGCCTACTTGAGCATATGGCTGCAACATCATGCCTCATCTCCTTCGGGCCGCTAACAAGTGCTCCAACGTTTGATTCTTTGATCTCCGAAAGAATTCCTACAACCATAAACTCTAGTCAAATTTCTTCATACGACAAATCAAAAGACTTTAGGCTCGCATGAATAGTGCAACATTGATTTCCTCATACGTGTCAATTAGGTAAATACGACCATAGTAACTAGAAACTGGATATCTCGTATATGAAAATTAAGAAACCTAAAGTGGACGAAAGATGGCGTAGAATTTGGAATAGGGATGCCATAGAGTTGTGTCAAGCTGAGCTTGGGGAAATTTTTGAGTTCGTGTTCAAAGTTGAACTTGAAATATATATATATATATATATAATATTAGACTTGAACTCAAATTCAAATTTGAAATAAAATAATAGTAATATGATATATATTTATTAACAAAATAAAAGTTAACATTCAATTATTTATCAGCTCGTGAGCTAGCTTGCAAGATCTTGAACTCAAACATAAATAGCTCGACATCAGCTCGAAGATCGAACTCTATTCATTAGCTTGAGCTTGATTTATACAGCTCAATTCAACTCGACTCAAGCTCAAATTGTCTTGAGCTCAATTTTCAGACTCGTAAGTTAGCTCAACTCATTTGTAACCCCCCAAAAAACACACACAATTTGGAATTTTACTTACTCTTAAGGTTGGGCCTTTGACCATAATGCACATTGACTGATTTGATCACTGATTGCAGGGGCAGGCTTTCCAGTTCTACATCTTCATGACTAAGTAATGAATCTGATGATTTGGTGGTTGCTGATTCCTCCAAGTCCTGAATTTGCTTGGCTTCTTTGGCATTCTGTTTCTTGCACCACAGGAACGCGCCGCTGGCCGCTATCACTATGGAGAAGCATATGAACAACATGTTCATTGTGCCTTTCTTGGTATAGGAATACAGCTTATTGGAGTTTTGATTGATAGGGTAAATGACGTAATGAGTGAAAACTCCTGAGAGAACCAAGAATATGATGAAAGACGATGATACTATAGCAGCAAGCCAAAGCCAACTGTTGGGACCTAATGTGGGAAATATTGGTGCATCAGATGCATTTGGCTTGAAAAACACGGTTCGTGGGGGTTCTACCTTGTCTTTTGGATGCGCTTTTTCTCTTGTCACATAGGCTTCCATTTGTAGGTCCAAGTTGGAGGAATTTGGGGAATGGCCAGAAATGGGGAGGATTAGGTCTAACATGGAGAGGTGTGAGGAGTTCTTGAATGCACTAATGAGCATGATCTTGGGAGTCTTGCATTTTAAGGTTGAGCTGATAAAGATAAGCTCTCTAATGATAGAAATGAAAGGGGCTATTCCACTTCCTCCACTAATCATCACCAGCATATCATGCCTGCAAATCACATCAAATCTTGAATATGTGTCTTTATATCACATAATGGGAAAATAATGATTTGACATTTGAATGTATATAGAGTATGTAAACCTGAGAAAATTTGTTGTGGCTGGTCCATATGGTCCCTCAACTGATACTTGAGGATGATCGATGGAGGGAGGGGACGAGATCACGTCGTGGAGTTTCTTAGTCCAACTGCCTTCACATTTGATTATCACACTTAGCCTCTTTGGTTCTAAGTTGCTGTTTGAACTTATAGTGAAAGGATGCCACTGCAGCTTGGAAATGCTGGGTACATTTATAAAGATGGTACTTGTTGGGTTGTACTTCAAACCTGCCAGAATGAATTTGCAAGTTTCAAGGTGTATGCAGAATTGAGGTCAACAAAGTTCAAATAGATTTTATAAGGGAATGATTTTGAGATTGTTTAAGATCTGGAAAATTGCAAAAATAGAAGGCCATTTGGCAAATGAGTATTGAAATTGTTGGAAGTAGCACTATAGAACCATAAAATTGCAAAGTCGAAAAGAAAAAGGACTTTCTTTATCAAAAAGTATTATCAACACCAAACTTCACTTATGTAGCATTTACTTCTGCAGGACTGCCACATTGTTCGATGCTAACATGTAAGCAAATTTTGATGTTAACAGTACTTTACACTGAGCAAAGTTTTTTATTTTAGGTTTTTTTAATTGTCACCGTCCTACATTGCTACCTGCAATAATTTCGCTTCTCATTTACCGAATGATCCTATATTTGTAATTTGCTCATTTAAGATCAATAGTAACAAGGGACTGTTCTATTTCTCTTGTGTGGACTTTACCTTGACTCTTGGAGAAGTTGAGCTCAATAGTTTCACATGGTAAAATGCGGGCAGAAACTAGACGGACTTTCTGTC
>JACGDI010000091.1:338781-350687 GCA_014898725.1 Jacaranda copaia
TAATATTTGATGAAAAATAAGTACTTTTATATTAGGATTGAGCTGATTTATAGTTTATCTTTTTATTGTATCTTCATTTTTGTGCAACTCCTTTTTTGTAAAAGCTATTTCAATTTACCATCGAAAAGAGTAAGATAAATGCTCAAAACGTATGGGATGTAATTTGCTAATATCCATTTGTGATAGTGCTAAGAAAAATATATCTTCTTTACTTCGGCTTCGAAAGAGGACTTTGCCTCATTTGCTTTACAAAAATTTTTATTTTTAGTAAGTTTTCTAGAAAATTATTTCGTACTCTTTCTTTATTACCACAGATAAGGCTTAGCTTTAATATTTTGTCGAAAATATAGAGAGTTTATTGTGGGATATATTTCTTCTTATAAGATAATGCATAAAATTATAAGGAAAAACAAAAGAAATTCAAGACGATGATGTTATGATTATGTCACCTTCACATAAGCATTGCCAGCATAATTTCAACTTTACTTTTTTTTTTCCAAAAAACAAAAGTCATAATATTTTTACGTTCAAAAATTTGATTTCACTATCATCTCTAGACTCGAGTCACATTCAACATGGAATTGATTGGAGCACCAAACCATTATGGTTCATATAAAATCTTTTAAAAAAAGAGCTTTGTGATCCTTTATAAATTGAATCATGACCATATGTTTCATGGTCCCAACAATAGAAGCCATCATAGCAAAAAGACTAATAGCCATGACAAAAGGGTATTTTTCAAAGCACCTTTAGTGACAATTCCAACTATCAAACATGGGGAGAAGACAACACTTTGGGTTTTGCCAATCCTAGGCAAAGATTTTCATGGTGGGCTCATGGGTTGAAAAAAAACTTCTATCTAATTAACTTCCTAAAAGCAGTGGAGGTTTCATTATGCACATCTTCCACATAAATTGAGATCAAATAAAAATGCATAATGGTGAGAGTAAGAAAGGATTAAAAAATTAAATTGAACATAAGTTCAATCGTATCACCCTTACATTTGTATTATGAGATTTTATATTTAAATCTTAACAAACTTTTTATATACGTACATCCATAAATAAAAAGATAATATAAAATAGAAGTATAAAAAAATTGAACATAAGAATAAAAGCCCAAGTGGAATAGGGCCTAACAAATGATTTACCTAGTATGAATTAAGGTTTTTAACTTTTCTTGATAAACCTATAGAAGAGTAACTAAAAATATATAGTTGGGAAAGATTTAGGCCCCATTTGGTTTTATTTTCATAGTCCATTTTTTTTTTATTTTCTACTATTTCAAAAATGAAACACATCATTTTTTACACATTTTCATCCAACATAATTTTTATTTTTATTTTCAAAATACATTTTCTAATAAATTATATATATTCTCCCAATAACCTATATATCTTCTCTATCTATTCTATTATTTTTATCTTTTTTTACCTACAACCTATTAAAACTAATATAACCATTACTTTTCTAACAATTTATCCAAATATAAGCACATTTTCAACTTATTTTTATTAACTAACTAACTTTTTAAATTTTAAAAATGACGGAAATAAAAATGAAACCAAACAGGGGCTTCCAATTTGGGATAGTTTCTTGAAGGAATCAATGGCTAACAAGCCATATTATCAATTGGGTTGAATTGCAAAGAGCTCCCACCCCCACCCAACCCACCCCCTCCCCACCCACACACACAACTTCCAAACTTAAGTATATTTCCACTTGATAATTCAGTTTGGTCATGAGGACCCATTGATTTGATAGAAGTCAAGAATTATTGGGTTGGTACAAGTGAATTGAAATCAAAGCTAAAGGTATTCATAAACTAGCAGTGGGACAATTATGACTAAGGTCCAATTAAAAAAGGGTCTTTAACATTACCTGTTAAATGATGAAACCATATTTGTGGCTAATTGGTAGGGAAAAATGTAGAGTAGGCAAAGAGTCTATTTTTCTTCAAACAATGTGTAAAAAATTTTAGAGATGCAAATCTTAAATCTTATATATATATATATATATATTTTTATTTTTTTTTTTTCTTTTTTGGCCTTTTCCCTTCCTTTTGACCTTTCTTGGAGTATTGGAAGACAAAAGCAAGTATAAATGCTGTAATCTAGTTACATTCTTGTGACTAAGTGTTCACATTGATCCAAGAAGTTGTGGCTTCTAGCGAAGCCCACTTCACCTAACATAATTATAAGTGGCATCGACTAGTTAATTGATCGAATGACATTGTTTTCATATTTTTATAAATCTAAAGTCTGAAGTATAAACTTTTACCATATTTTTGTCTATGTAAATTTAAAAATAAATAAATAAAAATATAGCCATAAGTGGCTCCCCAAAATATTGCTTATTTTTGTCACCACAATGATCATTCTTTGCTTTCTATGAGCTACACTTCCAAACTTACCAAGAATCTCTCCTTTTTTAAGTTCTATATCTTTCTTGACCAATAACCTTTTGTAATATTTTCATCAAGCCAAAAGTTTATAGGATTAGTTATGCATAACAAACCTAATTATGACAAATGACAGTTTCTTGAAACAAAAGGGAAATTTAGAACTATTTACCTCTGATGATCTATTAGTGATGGCCCAATAGATAAGGTAAAGAAATCCATGAGTAGTAAAGAGGGCCATGGCTATATTTCCAAGCCAAATATGGTACTTAATGCTGGCCTCTGAAGTTAGCCCCAACATGGGCAAAATGGATGACCCTCTTGTGACTGGATAGAAGAGAAATGCTAGGCATAAATTCCCTGTTACCCCTGTCACTATAGCAACTCTATCCAACTTGGTTTGCCACCTGCCAAACACCCAAGAATTTCAAGAACTTTAATGTAAAATTGTGTAAGAGAGACAGACACAAAATATACAGTGCAACACGCGTAACAAAAACTAAGAAAAAAAAAAGTGTTATGTGGGACAGATAGACATGTAACATCAAGCCTTGTTTGACCATTATTGCAGTTCCATTGCAATGTTCTAGAATAATTGCAACTGGAATGACATTTTTTTAGTTAAAATGCTTGAAAATTTATAAAAATTATTATAAGTGTAAAGAAATTCAGCAAGTACCCAAACTTAAATTTTAAATAAATAATTAAATATTAGAGAATTTCATATTAAAATGTTAGGAAATATCAATACTGAAAATTTAGCCAAAAAAATAGCAAAAAATAGATTGTATGATGTTTGCATATTACATCTTAATTGAAAAGAGAAAACTTTAATAAATTTATTAATTTTAAATTACTTATCATATGGTTACATAAATAACTAATTGTGTCGTTTCATTCTGAAACACCAACTTTTCTATTTGTATCAATCAAGATCCTCTATTATGTGTATCAAATATTACTTTATAAAAATAATTCGTTAAAAATCAAATACACTTAGTATAAATTTATTACGTTAAAATAGAAAATAAAATACGAAATAAAATAAAGAATTCAAAGTGCATCACACACTCAACCATTCCAACGAACTATGCCAGATCAAATAGACATATATATACGTGGTATAGGATAAATCTCCCACATAATATGAAAGGTTATCAGTTCGAGCCATAATGAACTCATAGTATGTGTAAATAAAATATATATATATATATACATATGTATATACACAGGCAAGGGAACCCCATTATTTAGGGAAGTCTTCTTACACTTTTTCACCTCTTGTCACTGATAGTACTGAAACTTGCTTAAACCAATGGCGCACATAATCTGCGAAGTACCACACACAGAGAGCAACAAACATGGCGAATAGTGTTAGCTCCGTCACAGTCACAATCCCCAGCCCCTTAACAATCATCGGCCGCCTCAAGAACCTCAATTCCCTCCCCCTTTTGCTACTGCTGCTGCATTCAAAGTATATATATATATTAGAAGTGGAAAAAGAAAAGAAAAAACAATTATTAATTTTATACCTTTCTGTTGGACTGGTACTTTTCCTCTTGCCCAAATGCAGATATATACATCCCAAGACAGCAATGAACAAAATGGGGAATGTGAAGTCCAGCATTATTGGACCTGTTTGAGGATGTTTTATTCAGACAAGAGAAGGAATTTACAACAAATGTGAAATCATAGGTTACACCGCTTCGTCGTAAGTGGATTTGAATCTAACGAACTCCTAATGTGTTATACCTTGTATTTCGAAGAAGGTTGAGTTTGTGGCAGCCAGAATATGAAGCAACCAGTCATTGTAATATGTATCAGTTGGCATAATGATCCACATCATGATATTGCCAAGAAAAACCACAAGGGCCAGCAGCAAGATTGCTCCTCTGATTGCTGGGATTAGCCCAGAGGAACCCATTTTTGTTTTCTGATTCATTTGAGAGTTTGAGGGGGAAAAGCTCTCTTGGGAGGTATGAGAAAGTGTTTTGTGTGTGTACTTATAAGATGTTTTTGTTTTGGAGATGGGAATGCCTTTGGTTATGTATGTTCATACAATATTTTGACCTGATTTTGTGATCCGTCGACACGTAGTCAATCACACTATAAGTAATTTAATGGACCCTGTAATTGATTGAGATTGAAGTTAGGATTATTCCACTAATTTAGCATGTTGATTATTTATTTTGTTTCATACTTTATTGCCTATTTTAATTTATTGTGTTTATATTTTATGTATTTAATTTTTAATTAATTATTTTTATAAAAAAATATATAATACATATATCATATATATTAATCGATACAAAGGTCAAAAGATTATATCAAAAGTTTAGTGCGCCACAGAAACCTTGAGATTGACAAATGCACAAAGTACGAGAAATTAAAAAAAAAATACAAAAAGAATAGCAGTAGTTAATGGATTGTTTATTTTGGTCAATTTTTCAACTCCTATTTTGTTTCAATTTATTTTATTTTATTGTACTTTAGTTTTCTGCCTTATTATTTTATTTTATGTCTTTTCCTAATTAAATAAGAACATTTTTGTACATTAAAAAAAAACCTACTATATACATTCATAAAAAAATAGATAAAACATAAATTAGAAGAAGTATAAAATAGAGGTGTAAGACAAGTCGAACCGGCTTATAAGACTCAATTGTAGGTCAACTCAAGTTCGAGTTTTACTTTAATTGTTCAAAAACTCATGAGCCGGCTCATAACCCTTTTTATTATTTTTAAATATTTTTTATTTATTAATCAATTATAGTAATTATTACAATATATATTATAATTTAATATATATTTTATTTCTGATTACAATTTAAATTATTTTATTAATTATTATTAAATAATTGTAATATATTAATAATTTAATATTTTTATTTAATTTAAAATTTTTAAGTGAACCAAGCTTGAGTTCGAACCTGCAATTTTTGTTAAGTTTAACTCATTTACATCCTAGTATAAAAGTATTGAGAATTAAAAGGGGAATAGTAACATATGATGATTGATGACTATCCTAACAAAATTAAGTCCTTGTCACATTTGTCTCTATTTCATGATTAGGCTAATGTTTTATGATGAACTCTTCACCAATCAATTTTAATAGGAAAACAATCATCTTTTGATTTTTTTTGTTTAAATAGAAAATACAACCCAAAATTTAAAATACATATTAGTCAAGCTCTTATGCATCAATTCTTGAAAATGTTAGTGCTCAAGGAATAAATTGATTTAAGGGCTTAATTTGAGATGATTATACTTTTATATCAGTTCAAAATTCTTGATTTTAATTAATATTTCATCCTCCATTATCTATCATAAATAAATGATGAGGGTGTAACTTTTTTAAATAAAAAAATTTGGATATAGATATTGATATGCTCAATTTAACTTTTTCCTAACCCAATTTTATAGAATTGAAGGCCAATTGATTCAATAATATTTATTCTCAAATTTGTATAAATAAGATTCATAATTTGAAATCTAATATAATTTATATATATATATATATATATATAAAACCTTGAATTTATGGGAAACATGTGGTCATCCCAAATAATGATTACATAATATAATATGTTGTTAAGGGAAGTCTTGTGGCCACATTACATAGCAAAGAATGCATGTGTGTATGTGGCAACAAAGTCCTGTCTGAAATGGGCCAAAATCCTCAGTTTGTGGTATACTTATTTATTTATTTGAGAAGTACTGAGTGGTGTTGTTTTTCTCATGTTGTTGGGAGTTGTAATGAAGTTTGAGCTAATGGGGCATCTGTCTCCACTCTCCAACATGCACAACTTTTGCCTAATGGAAACTTTCATCATGCTGATGTCTGCCTCAATCAGATCAGCCTCAAGGCTGGTGGCCTTTGAATAAAGTATTTTATTTTCATTTACTTTGGGTTAGTTTGATTAAATTTTTAAGTTATTTTATAATTATTTATTATGTAATAATTTACTTAATTTTTTTTATCATTGTAATATTATTTAGTTAACATGATAAATAAATTTATAAGGATGATTGATTGATTTATTGGAAGTTGCATATATAAATATAGGCTTTTGGTATTCATGTTGACCTGAGTGTTTATTATCACTTAAATCAAATGAATGGTAAGGTAAGGTAAAAACATTTTATCCCACTTTATCATTCCAACCAAACTAACCTTTTGTTTCTTGTGGTGGTGGGTTGGGGTGAAGTAAACTAACACAAAGGAAAAATATAATATTTAAGTGATTATATAAATATTATCATTAATTATATATATTAAGTGATTATAATATTTATTTTGTCATAAATAATATTTTTTAAGTGACGGTGGTTTTGTTTTTCGTTATAATATAATTTATTAATGACAAAAACTAATATTTTAAATTGTCATAGTTGATTATTTTATGATACATATATACTGACAATCCATTGACAAAGAAAATATTAAAAAATGATACCCGAGACCCCGCCCACCCCTAAATGTACCTCATGGCACAGCTACAATGGGATATTTATAATCCCAAGTAGGAGATCAAAATGTCCATGATGGCCTTGCTCTTGTAGGGAGGACCTTTGTCCTTATATAAGGGTTTTTAAGTCTTTTCCTTGTCTAAAACCCTCCTTCCAGGTGGCGCACCCCTATCATGTTGGGATACGGTGAAGATCTCCACATTTAATGCGGAAGTAAGCGGCTTGTCAATGTATTTAATGTGGCAGAGTGGTGGTTGAATGCATTTAATGTAATAGCGATCGGTGGCGAGAGAAACCTTCTTGTCTTGTAAATTGATCTATTTTGGTCGAGATGTTTCCTTGGCTACGAGTCTCTTCGCTCACTTTGGTTGAATGCATGACCTCTCTGAGTTGACGTATTTTGGTCGAGATATCTCCCCAACCGTGGGTCTCTTCGCCCATTTTGATCGAATACATAACCTCTTTGGGTTGACCTATTATGGTCGAGAAGTCCCCCCGATTGTGGGTTTCTCCGCCTACTTTGGTTGAATGCATGACTTCTTCTGGTTGAGACTATTCTTTGACAGTGAACATTTTGACCATAGTTTGGTCGATTGAATAAAGGTCGATAACTTTTATTGGTTAATTAGCTCAGTGTATTTTTAAATCTAAACTAATTTTATTAAATTTGTTGGGCTCGTTTTACTTCTCCATATCAAATGAGCAGCCCATTGGCTCCAAAGACCCACACCCTTTTAGTTAGATGTGAAAATTCTTTTTCTACAAGGACTAATTTCCTTTGGATTATGGATCAGGATGAGGCCTATGAGCCCATCATCATCTCGATGCTTTAGCTACATAAAATGGGACGAGGGATTCAACAATTTGGATGGGCTGTCGAGAATAACATGCAAAATTATTACCTCCTATGCCCACTTGGATATATTTAAATTAATATGCCACTGTCCAAAATATATTTTTCAATGGAAGTGGATTTATTGAACACACATAATTCTATAGGAAATTAATATGCAAGTTTACTCCTACCCAAATTTATTGGTATGTTATTATACTTCATACATGTTAAATTGATGCCCATATGTTAGAAAGTTGTGCCTAAGCACTAATATTTTCAATATTAGGAGGTGGGCATTAGTTTATTGATGCCTAGATGAAAATATTTACTTGAAAATCTTGTTATATTCCGTTCAGTGTATGATTTGATCATTTTAAATTTTTTTAATATTAAATTATCAATCAATCTTTGAATTATGCATAAAGAATAGCTCAAAATTTTATTTTCATGTGCGAAGGTATTTTAATTGACTTATACTCTATCCAACTACTTTATTTTATGTGTAAATATTTATGAATAAGTATCTAGTCTTATTATTCATTTCATCGCACATAATATACTTGAATAATATAAATTTAATTTTTATAATCTTTCAAAAATTAATTCCATTATTCAACCTTTAAAAGTCCCTTCTCATTATTCATTTCATCCCATATAATATATCTAAATAATATAATCCTAACTATTATCATCATTGAAAATTTAATCCCTTCACTTAACATCCTATTATTCAACCTTTAAATATCCCTTTCCATTATTCATTTCATCTTACATAATATATGTTAATACTATAATTTTAATTCTTAGCATCATCCAAAAATTAATCCTAGTATTCAACATCTCATCCACAAAAGTAAATAAAACCTAAATTAATAGTGAGATTTAAACTCAAAAGTTTTATGCATGACATGACTCTACCAATTTAAATGATCACTTCATATGAAAAAATAAATTATTTGAGAAGTTAAACCTTAAATAATATCTTTCACATAAAGAACAATAAATAGCACAACAATGTTTTATGGAAATATTCAAGTATGAGCTTGCAATGCAATTTTCTTTATCAAGGTTTTACTAATAGGGTTGTCAACGGATCGGATCAGTTATATTCGAATCCAAATTCAATTATTAAAATTCATATGTGAATTATACCCGATATCTTATAAGATCATTGTTAGTCGACACCATATGCAAATTCGATGAATATTCGAAATACGATAAAAAAATCCAACCTGATTTAATATATTTTTCATTTTTTTCCCTTTATATTTGAATTTTTAATAATATTTTTATTATATATTAATCCAAAAGTTAAATATTTGAATACTAAACCCCTCTTCACATTGTATAATACATATGTGAACTATTATATATTATTATATTTGACATATTATCAAATTTCTCTATTTTTTAGGCTAAAGACTTAATATTCATAGCATAATATAGATGTTAAAATAAATGTTAGGTCAATATAATATATATTAGGGTTATTGTTGTAATTAATATTATATATAGGAGTATTGATTTAATAAAAATTATTAAAATTCAGATTCAAATAAGATTATATTGCTTAATTCCGTATTCGATCCATTTAATTTTAATTATGAATATATATAATTAAATTTTATCCATCATATATTTTAATTGAATAAAAAATTTTAAAATTCAAATCGAATTCATATTAAATTCGAATTAAAATTCATCTATTGACAACACTTTTACATTTTCTTGATGTCCTCATATGTTAAAGGCTTAGCTAAGCCCAATATAGGCCCATATGAAATTAAGGCCTGACAAACCAGCCCAATGTTATATAGTATAACATATTTGAGAAAATATTCTACCCGATCCTTTAATACCCGCAAAAGAGACCCGGATCCAGGACTGCACTTTCCAATTTCCCCCAACTATAAATACGACATTTGAACACTTTGCCCTCTAAAAATCCCTTTCGCAACCGGAGCTCCTCCCCCTCGCCTACCCCCACCCCCAATCCGCGATGGCGTTTCCGTACATGGAGGCTGTAGTTGGTATGTTTCTCCTCGTATTTCTATGTCTTACATATATATGTATATCGGCATATAATTATTGAAATGTTTATGTGATTAACCTTTCTATTTTTATTTTTTTTCGCTGTTCTATTTATTGTGAGCTGAGTGAGCTAATGGCTTCGGCATGTGTAATGTGATTCGGTGTTCAGGATTTAGTTGATTAATTTTTCGTTCCTCATAGTTGTAATTTTTTGAGTTTTTTACGGTTGTTTTAATTTGCGGTTGCGAGTAATGAGTGTTAGGGTTTTTGAATGTGTTGTATTCTATTGATTTTGCTGTAAGATTGTCAGTTTTATGTTCTTTGGTTAATTTCGGTGGGTTTTAGAATAATTTCTGATCTGAAAGTGGAGCATATTCCATAGTTTCGGGTTTTCAGTTTGGATTGCAAGGAACTTATTCATGTTGCATTGGAAGATTGTAATTGGTCATATATATATGTGTGTGTGTGTATCTTCAGCAAAAGTGAAATAAGAAGGGGAGACGTGTTGCCACACTTCTGTGAGTGGAATGGAAGGGATGCATTCTTATTTCCATTTTTCAGTTGGTTAAAAGTTTTAGTAATAAAATCCTCTCATTTTCCTCTGTCTTCTATCGATCTTCTCTCTAAGTCCTTCTTGGACTTTCTTCTCAATTTGCCGCCTGAATTCAGCTGCTAGAGAATTCCTTGAAAATTCTACTGATAACTTCCTTGATCATAACATTAACCTTTTCTATTTTTATTTATTTATTTTTTTGGTTCATTTGTTGTGTTGTTAACTGTTAACTGAATGAGTAGGTGGCTTCTCTAATGTGTATACTGACTTGGTATTTTACAAGTGTTTTAAGTTGTTTTTATTGGTGTTTATTGTTGCATATGAGGAGTGTGTATCGGTGGCTTGAATTTGTTATATTCAATTGACGTGTCCATTAGATTTTCAGTTTTACGTCCTTCCGTTAATTATGGTGAACTTTGGAATAATTTTTTTATCTGCAAGTGGAGTATAGGTTGCGTTGTCAGTTTGGAATGCCTAGGGATTGATTTGTGGTTGACAAAGTTGTGGTCCCTAAATGGTAAAAGTGTGTAATTATGAAACCAAATTATGAGTATGAGTTTATTTTAGGAAGTTTGTCCAATCCGTTGGATTTGGGAATGAGTGTGGTGTTAGCAACATATTAACTGAAACTTTTTAATTGTTTTGCTTCAAGATATGTTACTGTGCTTTATTTTATGGTAGTTATCTGTCTTTGTTTATTCTTTCAATAAATTCCTTCCAAGTGACAATATAACTGCCTTTGGCAGTTTGGCAAATATACTATCATATTTTGTCACTTGTGCTTTTTGTTCCTAATTTGGCTTTTTAATGATTCAGGTTTTATGATAATGGTGTATATATTTGAGACTTATCTTGATTTGCGGCAGCATGCTGCTCTTAAGTTGCCAACTCTTCCCAAACCATTGATAGGAGTAATCAGTCAAGAAAAGTTTGAAAAGTCCCGTGCTTATAGTCTTGATAAAAGGTTTGGGCAGTAATTTATTTTATATGTGGAGACTTATGATGCCATGTCACATCTTTTTAACTAACCTGTCTTGTCTTGGCTATTGGTCTCTTATTTTCTGTCAGCCATTTCCATTTCATGCATGAATTTGTAACCATACTTATGGACTCTGCAATTTTGTACTTTGGGATATTGCCCTGGTTTTGGAAGGTGAGTCCTTTTATACTGGCCTTCTTTTTTAGTCTTGCACCTGCTGTTTGCTTACTTATTTTCTTCCTTCTATACTTTTGGTTTCTTGTAACTGCAGAGGGCTGGAGAATTTTTGGTGTATGCTGGCCTCAATGCAGAAAATGAGATATTACACACTCTTGCATTTTTAGCTGGTGTTATGTTTTGGTCACAGGTGCATATCTCAGCTCCATTTATTATGTTTGGAAGATTAACAAAATGCTGATTGGAAGTATTTTCTAAAAGTTTATTTATTCTGTCGCTACATGTTTTGACTTATGTGCGCTCCACTTTGACAACAATTACAGCCAGTTGCATTTTCATGTTTTTCTCTAATTATTTGTTTTGAAACCCCTATGCAGATAACTGATTTGCCATTTTCTTTGTACTCCACTTTTGTCATAGAGGCTCGACATGGTTTCAACAAGGTATTTAGTTTACTTTGA
>JACGDI010000091.1:363085-389174 GCA_014898725.1 Jacaranda copaia
GTGGGAGATTGATGTCATTGGACAACTCCACATCCAACTCTATTAAATTGTGATTCTTATATTGAGTGAACATGATTGAGGTAAAACGCAAGTGGCCATACATTTATTTATGATTCACTTTTTGATATAACTGGAATTGAAGATACTGATTTGATGTCCATGGATACTCATATTATAGACTGATTGGAAAAATTTCAGGGTGTGCCGGAGATTCAGATTGATATGGGCAAGGTGGAGCATAGAGTGGTGTATTCAGATAAGGGAGCGTCGAGTGGTGAAAGTAGGGCGACGAGTGGGGCCGATACTGGCTCACTTGGAGGTAGTGGGTCATTGCCGGCGGTATCGCATTTGGGATGGGGAAGATGGTATACTTTGAGAGAGCTTGAGGCGGCCTCTAATGGATTGTCCGATGAGAATGTGATCGGTGAAGGTGGATATGGAATTGTGTATTATGGTGTGTTGGCCGATAACACCCGAGTTGCCATAAAGAACTTGTTGAATAACAGGTAGGGAAGCTCTTCGATTTCCTTGGATTTTCATAAAAATTGATTCTTTGCAATACTAAGCATGCGATTGTGACGGAGTATCTTTGTTAGAGTGATGTATTCTTAGCTGTCATGTATAAGACATAATTTCAATGGTTAAATGATGGAAAATTTCTGAGTTGGCTTGCCAAGGATGGTTAAAAGTATGTGTATCTATTCAGTGGAGGAGTTGGCTTAAGAAAGATGGTAGTTGTAAGGCCAGGGCCGGGTTAATGCCAATTTAGATCCTCTATTCCAATTGGTAACTGGTATTTCATTTTACAGATATATACATGCTGATATCTATTGATCATTTCCTTAAAAGAACCCTTGGTTATGGATTACATACATTTGGCATGCATCTGCTAATTATTTATGTGAAATGGAACATAGAATGTAATACCAATTGGAATAGAAGATCCAAAATGGTTCTATGCTGTTAAGCTATGATCTTTCATCTACATGCTCATTTGTTACTAAACATGGAGTGTTCTTTTCGTTTTTCAATTTTTGCATAGTTTGTTCTTCAAATATTGGACTTGGGTTGCGGAAAGGAGGAGTGAACTCTGAATCACTTTTTTCATTTCAACCTAAATAAATTCAACAAGCAATACTTTTAAGTTAAAGCTTTAGTGAAATGCAAATTTAGAAACTGGCTATATGTCACAAGTGGGATAAAATATGTGGCATGGCATGCAATTGCACTTTTAGGCACCAGACCTTTAGCCTTTTGTGGCTCTATGCCTAAACTCATGCTATTGATGATTCTCAGGGGTCAAGCCGAAAAAGAATTCAAGGTGGAGGTAGAAGCAATCGGACGTGTCCGACATAAGAATCTCGTTAGGTTGCTGGGATACTGTGTTGAAGGGGCTTACAGGTATCTGTAATTATGTCACTAATTTGCTACTTGACCTTTAACTTATGTTTTAAGCATCAAAAGTTGAATTGCTTTTCTTTCTTTCTTTTATCATATAGGATGTTAGTATATGAATATGTGGATAATGGAAATTTGGATCAGTGGCTTCATGGAGATGTCGGGGAAGTCAGCCCATTGACGTGGGAGATTCGTATGAACATAATCATAGGAACCGCAAAGGGGTATGGCGACTCAAAAATTAATGCAATTCTATTGCTGCATATGGCGTCCTTCTAGCTAAGTCACTTATATTTGAAACTCTTCTTTGTGGAGACAGCTTGGCTTATCTACATGAGGGTCTCGAGCCGAAGGTGGTCCACCGTGACATCAAGTCGAGCAATATACTCCTTGACCATCAGTGGCATCCTAAGTTGTCGGATTTTGGGCTTGCTAAACTTTTAAATTCTGAGAGCTCTTATGTGACGACTCGAGTCATGGGAACATTTGGGTTAGTTCATTGTTGCTTAAAGATAGTTCTTTCTTTTGAAGCTTGCAGCCGTGTGGTTGGAAATTTAATATTCTCTGTTCTTTTGCTAGATACGTGGCTCCTGAATATGCTTGCACGGGTATGCTGAATGAGAAGAGTGATATATATAGCTTTGGGATACTGATTATGGAGATTATAACCGGAAGATCTCCCGTTGATTATAGCCGGCCAAAGGGAGAGGTTAGTTTTAATTAACAAATGAAAAATTCATAATAATTCTGCAACTGTTGTTGATAGGATACCTTGTTTATCTGCAACAAATAATTGCAGGTTAATCTGGTTGAGTGGCTGAAGACAATGGTTGGAAACAGGAAGTCTGAGGAAGTAGTGGATCCTAAGTTGCCTGAACGGCCAGCTTCAAAAGCGTTAAAACGCATTATCTTGGTAGCCCTTCGATGTGTTGATCCCGACGCCCAGAAGAGGCCCAAAATGGGTCATATAATTCACATGCTGGAATCCGAGGACTTGCTATCTCGCAATGTATACCTGAAAACTTCTTGATGAGTTTAAGGAAATATGTTAAGGTTTCTATTCCGTGATTAGCTAAAATGCTGCTCAAAATTACAGGAACGACAAATTGGTCGAGAATCTTCGAATTCCCACCAAGAAGTTGATCGTCCGGGTCGAAAGCCGGCTGATAAACAAAACAAAGAAGGTATTTCTGATACTAGTGAAGGGGATAGTAGTAGGAATCATAATTTGCCAACTAGATGGAGATAGTATTATGAAAAAATTTCAATGCTTATTTATACCCACTTCATTATCAAACTTTTAGTTATATTTTATCGTCATTGTTTTTCCTAGTTGCATTAAACATCAATATGTACAAAGTGAGTGATTCATTCTTTACCCTTTATAGAAATTACAGCAAAATTGCTTTTGGCAATTCTTTGAAGTTAAATGACAGATAAACGTTGCAGCATGCTTTATTTCCTCTATAGATAGGTTCCATACATCTCAAAACCCACTGTGGCCGTTGTGTTATCCTTTAGAGATAGTTAGGCATACATAATAGCTCTATTTTTCTATACCCAGTTTTGGTATTGGAGAGGTGATTGGGGCACGGGTTTATGGCTTGTTTTGTTAACATTATGTGTGTTATTCAAATTTAGAGTTACCCATATTTGTCACTTAAATTGCGTAGGGACAATTGTGCCAGCAGACCATTTTTGGCCAACTAATTTGCTTAAGAGTATATTCATATTCATGTGAACATAATATGTGTAATAGCATATTAGGCCATGGTATTGATTGGTTCCCCCATCAATGCTAGATGGGGAAATTATTCAAATTAAAAGCAGAAGCTGGTTTACTTTCATTTGACCCAATTTTATTTTGTTTTGTTACAAGGATTCGAACAAGGTTTTGTATTGATCTAGGAGGACTAGAATATCTCACTAGTCTTGTCTATAGAGCTCAATGGGGACACAATTGGTTTGATGGGTGTGAATGTGAACTGGCAAAATGGATTTGTTAGGCAAGAAGTCCTATTTGCTTAGGCTGGAGATGAATGTGTTGGCCAAGGTGTTTACCATTTTTGGTTTCTCCTTGGTGGCTAAACTTTGGACCAAAGGTATAAGCATGTTGGAGAGACAAATTGTGGTCGTTCATTCATCTATCTCATGTATGGAGTTTATTTGGAAAGAGATCATGATCGTCCATTCACCGATATCCTATACAGTATCAATTAGAAATCATGATCATTCATCTATTGTTCTCATATATAGGGTCCATAAAAAAAGAGATCATGGATGTCCATCTGTCAATTTCATGTATGGGCTCCGTTTAGAAAAAGATACTGTAATCCATTCATCAATCTCGTATGTGGAGTTCATTTAAAGATCATATGATCATTTATCTATATACATAAATGGACGATCATGATTTCTCAGAACCTGTTAGGTATGAAAATGACTAAGAATTAGTGAAGAACAATTTGAGATGGTTTTGGTGTCATTTTAATAGCATTTCTTAGGCAAGTTAGGCTAGTTTTTTCTTATTAAGTAGGTATATGTTTCTTCAAAGGCAATATACTTTGGTCACTCCTTTAGAAAGGGAGGGACACGAGAATTGCATGATTTGGTCACTCTTGCAAAAAGTTGGGCTAATAACTATTCATCTTGGGAACTTTTCAAGTTTCAACTTACTTGTCTAATTCATTTTTGCAATTAAAATGGGAAAATAATTACTCGAGTATTAGAAATTAATTTTTTCTTTTCGCATTTTTTCTGAACACAATATTACAAACTTCTAATGAGAAAATTATAAATTTAAAATTAAAAAAAGCCACCTATATAGCTTTTTTTGTTTATGTAAAAATTAATGAATAAATGCTCAATATGTAATTTGATATTAGAAATATAATTGAATCACTCTTTATGCATGAAGAATTGTTAGTTTTTGAATATGATATATACATATATATATATATATATATATTCATTTCAGTTACCATTGTATTTATTCAATTAACATATTTGAGGGAATAAAATTGAATTTATTGGATCATTTGCAATTCATGTCGAGATGGGTTCTTGGATCTTAAAATAGCTCATTTTTATTTTTTTTATTTTTTTTCCCCTGAAATTTTGGATGAATTGAGAGGGCTATTTGAATTTTTAAAAAGCTTGTTTTTTATAAATTCGAAACTTTGGATGAATTAAAAGGGCTACGACTACTTTATTTATCAACAAGTAAAGATTAATACTAAATATGAATGAACAAAAAGGATATTCAGAGCAGTTATGAGAGTAAGATAAATGAAATTTGGATAAATATAAATTACAAGTGAATTATAGGTAATAGATTGTATGGTATGTACTATATTTTTGCAACACAATAGTTGGAAAAAACAAGGGGAGTCATATAAAGCAAGGGCTTGTTTGTTTATAGTTTGGGGTGTTTTGTCAAAACATTTTGGGAGAATGATTTTTGGGAAGTGGGGTTAGGATTGTAATTGTTGTTTGTTTGTATTTTGAGGAGTAGGTAGAGAATGTTTTGAGAGAAATTGATTTGTTTGGTAGTGTTTTGAGTAGAAACAAATTTACTGTAAATGTCATATTATTTACCTTTTTTTTTTTGGTTGTTAGGATGAAATAAATATTTTGATATTATTTATAAATGCGTATATATGGATTGTGTGATTGGTGTATGTTTATATTTGTAATGATAAATTTAGGGTAGGGTATTGGAGAATGGATTTTAGGATAAATTTTTAAGGGTATTTTAGAAATTATCTTGTGTGTTTTGGGAAGTGAAATTAAAGAATGTGATAATTTATTTGTTTAGGCTATGTTCTTCTACATTTTCCCAACCCCCAGAATAATTTCAGAATGAAATCACATTCTCCAAATTTTCTCTCAAAACATTCAAATTTTATCCTAAAAAAACCCTACACCCTAAAAACCACACCTACCCCTAATTTTCTCACTCTATCTATCATATTACTCATTCATTTATTATTCTCTCATTTCATTCATCCATATATATATATATATATATATGAAAATATTAAAATTTTAATAGTTAAAAATTCTAAAACTTATGTTTGTAAATTTAATTAAACTAATTATTAAAAAATAAATTTAATTTAATTTAATATTGTTTATATTATTACTAAATAATTCATTTATTGAATAACATATCAAATTAATTAAATTTACTTATTAATTAAATAATTTATTAGTTATATTTAATATTTAATGTATTAATAAAATATTACAATTGTCCATTTAATAAATAACTTAAGATATTTTAGTTTAATATAATAAATAAATTACTCCTCTCCAAAAAATATTCTTCAATAAATATTAATCTCACATTTATTTAAAATTATAATAAAAAATTTGATTATAGGGTGATATTTATTTAATAATATATTAAGTTTAATAAATTAATATTAATATGCTTAAAGTAATTGTTGAGAGAAATAATTAAATTTATGTAAAATTATTTGATTATTACTAAGTATATATTTACTGAATAATGTATTAATTAAATAATAAGTTAAAGTAATTAAATAAGTTATTAAATTAATTAAATTAATTTATTTAAATTACTTATTATTTATATATTAATTACGTTACATAGTTTATTCATAATTAAATATTATGTTTATTTATTTAATAAATAATTTAAGATAATGTAATTTCATATAGTATAACTTTATTATTATTTTAATTTAATGAATTGTTATTAAGTCTAATTATATATAAATTATTAAAAAGTTAGTTTATCCAAATAAATAGCTAAGTTTTATTTATACATAAATCATAAGTAATAAATAGTTAAATAATTATATTTTTTTATAAGTTGATATTAACAATTATGATCTAATTTGATTTTTGTATAATTAAGAAATAAGTATGATTTTATGAATAATTAATATATAATTTATTCCAAATAATACACCATTTACTAATGTTAAATTTATAAAAATATAAATTTTAAAATAAATAATCAATTACATTAATTAAACTCATATTTCAATCATTATAAATATATATACACACACATCATCCAACTATAAATATACATATATAATACATAAAAAAAAAAAAAATCACTCTACAAACCTAGTAAAAAAGCAACTGATTTGATATTTACAGTAAAATTTATCTCTTCCCAAAACATAAAGATACAAACAACTCATTTTCAAATTAGTTTTCATATTTTTCCAAAACTAAAAGAAACACTTAACACATTTTTCAAATTTTCTCCCAAAAATTTATTCTCCCAAAATTTTTTCTACAAAATAGCCAAAATGCAAAAGAACAAGTCCTTAAATTTTGACAGTCAGTAAACAAACAAGGCCTAAAGGTTAATCCCAGCCCAAATAAATGACTTTGGTTGGATCTTTTTCTCGGTCCATATCATTAATGTGACACGTAAATCATAATTAAACACATTAAAAGCATGCCATCTTTTAAGCTAAAGATTTCTTCCACTAAAATCTAGATAATTTCCAAAAATACTATTTTTCAGAATATAAAACTTTACGAACATATTGACTTTCTAATTAGGGAGGCAAATAAGTCAAGTCGAGTTTTGATCATTTTCTTGGTCTCGAACTCAAGCTTGAATTAAATGAATTGAGTTCGAGCTTGATGAGTTAAAGAAATTGAGGCTCGAGCTTGACTCGATTCATTAGGCTCAAACTCAAAATCAAGTTATAGGCTCGAATTCAACTCAAGCACGAGCTCAAAAAGTTAAATTATTTTATAAAAAATTTTAAAATTAATATATTTTATTATTAATATTTTTATATATAAGTATTTAAAAAATATAGGCTCGTTAATTTACAAATAAGAATTATTTGGCTCGAAATTGACTCAAAACTTATACGAACTTAGATTGAGCTCGACACTTCTTGAGCCAACTCGTCAGGCTCGCTAGCAACTCGACATGTTTGCAACTCTATTTCTAATTTTGCACTTCTTGGAAACGTATCGGCAAAAACTAAAACAAGTTTGAACATGGAATGGAGAAAATAGAAAGAAGAGAGACTATGTTCTTGAGAGAAAGCACTAATTTCATCTATTTTTATTGAAATACTAGAAATTGTTGCATGCAATTTTTGTATGTATAAAAATATTTTGGGACAACGTATAATTAATGCATGAATAATATAAATTATAAAGTAAAGTTTAGATATATTAGGTGTTTGGCATGACAAAAAAAATAATGTAGCATGAAGTTCTGACAATATGAATTTAGAGTTACTTGTATTTGTCACTTAAATTGCGTAGGGACAATTGTGCTAGCGGACTGTTTTCATCCAGCTAATTTGCTTAAGTGTATATTCATATTCATGTGACCATAATATGTGTTATATCATATTAGGCCATGGTATTGATTGATTCTCACATCAATGCTAGATGGGGAAATTATTCAAATTAAGAGCGGAAGCTGATTTACTTTCATCTGACTCAATTTTATTTCGTTCTGTTTCAAGAATTCGAACAAGATTTTGTATTCATTTGGTAGGAATGGAATCTCTCACTAGTCTTGTCTATAGAGCTCAATGGGGACACAATTGGTGTGATGGGTGTGAATGTAAACTAGCAAAATGGATGTGTTAGGCAAAAAGTCCTATTTGCTTAGGCTGGAGATGAATGTGTTGGGGAGGATGTTTACTCTTTTTGGATTCTCCTTAGTGGCTAATCTTTGGACCAAAGGTATAAGCATGTTGGGGAGATAGATCGTGGTTGTTCATCCATCAATTTTATGTATGGAGTCTATTTAGAAAGAGATCATATCGTTTATTCTCTAATCTCCTGTATATGTTCATTTAAAAATCATGGTCATTCATCTACTGATTTCATGTATGAGCTTCGTTTAGAAAGAGATATAGTCATTCATAATGAATCTTATGTATGAAGTTCATTTAAAGATCATGATCATTCATCTATATACATAAATTGACGATCATGATTTCTCAAGACCTACTAAGT
The DNA here is from genome assembly GCA_014898725.1 of Jacaranda copaia. Taxonomy (NCBI): domain Eukaryota; kingdom Viridiplantae; phylum Streptophyta; class Magnoliopsida; order Lamiales; family Bignoniaceae; genus Jacaranda; species Jacaranda copaia. The sequence goes on from JACGDI010000091.1 coordinate 371,465, forward strand.
ATGAAAACAACTAAGAATCAGTGATGAGATGGTTATGTTGTCATTTCAATAGCATTTCTTAGGCAAGTTAGGCTGGATTTTTCTTCATAAGTGGGTATATGTTTCTTCAAAGGCAATATAATTTGGTTACTCCTATAGAAAGGGAGGGACAAGAATTGCATGATTTGGTCACTCTTACAAAAAGTTGGGCTAATAACTCTTCATCTTGGGAAATTTTTAAGTTTCATCTTCCTTGTCCATTCAACTTGCAATTGAAGTGAGGACAATAATAAAGTAATGTGAGTAAAAAGAAATTAATTTTTTTGGATTTTAATTTCCAAACATAATATTACAAACTTTTAATGAAAAAATAAATAAATTTTTTAAATTAAAAAAAGCCACCTATCATGACTATATAACTTGTATTTTGTATTTTGTTGTAAAAATTAATGAATAAATGCCCATTGTGTAATTTGACAATAGGAAAATAATTGAAGCAATTTTTATGTATAAAGAATTGTTAGTTTTCGAATATGAGATATATTCATATTTAATTAATATATTTGAGGGAATACCATGGAATTCATTGGATCATTTGCAATTCATGTCAAGATGGATTGTTGGATCTTAAAAAAGCTCTTTTTTTTTTTTAAAAAAAATGAATGTATCGAGAGGGCTATTTGAATATTTAAAATGCTCGTTTTTTCGAAATTCAAAACTTTGGATGAATTAAAAGGATTATGACTGCTTTATTTATCACGAAGAAAAGATTAATACTAAATGTTAATGAACAAAAAGGATATTTAGAGCAATTATGAGAGTAAAATAAATAAAATTTGAATGAATATAAATTAAAAGTGAATTATAGATAATAGATTGTATGGTATGTACCATATTTTTGCAATACAAATAGTTGGAAAAATAAGGGAAGTCAAGTTCAAGCAAGTTTGAATATAGAATGGAAAAAAATAGAAAGAAGTGTGACTATGTTGTTGAGACAAAGTACTAAATTCATCTATTTTTATTTAAATACCAATGATCATTGTATGTAAAAAATTATTTTTAGGATTGCGTAAAATTAATTTATGAAATAATATACATTATGAAGTAAAGTTTAAATATATTATGCATTTGATGTGATAAAGAAAATAATGGAGGATGGAGTTTTGATTATATGAGTTTACGGGTATTATGAAAAGTAGAATAATAACCTTATTGAATCATCAATTTTAAAATAATAATTTAGATGATAGATTTAAAATAATAGTAAAATTGATAGTCGAACTATTGTTTTTATATTGAGTTCTCTATTTTGTCCTTCAAATTGCATTGTTCATTTTAATCATTATAATAATTTATGTAAAAAATAAAAAATAATTTTTATTTTAGATATAAAATAGTCTTTTTTTTTATAAAAGTATAAATTACAAGCATATCATATTTCTCCATATGATGTGTTGAACAATCCCCTTGTCATTTAAAAAACTCAAAAAATCTAAGTGATCGAGTAATGTGAGATAAATGTAAAATGTGTGAGTAAAATATCATCGATAGTACTAATTAATTAATTTAATTATTTTCCAGAAAATGTGACAACAAATAATCCAAAAATCAATTAATATAGGACAAATACAAAATGTATCACATAAACTATTCATATCTAATAAGTAAAATATCGTCGATACTACTAACTAATTAATTTAATATTTTTTAAATACATGACAACAATTAATCTAAATAATTATTTCCAAATAATTTAAAAACATGTCAATACCAAGATTTATCATTTTAATAATATCAAAATAATCTTTAACACAATAAATTAGTCAAAAAAATTTAAAAAAGAAAATGCTTCGTCTTTTACTAAAGAGTAATTATAATAAAACAAAAGAGAGTAATACTTTTTTAAATAAATCAAAGAAAAGGACAAAAATTGGGGAAAAAGGGTAGAAATTGTTTTACCAACAAAACACGTCTTAATTCCCGTCGCCACCGACTTTAATCTCCTGCTCGCACCCCCACCGCTTTAAAATTACACTCCTAAAACCTAACCTCCACTCATATCCCACCACGTGTCCCATAAAAAATATAATTTAATCAATAATACCCTTGAATTTCTCTCTTCCACAAAACAAACCCTACCGGGTAACATTCCGCTCAGACTTACCTAGAAGCTTCGTTACTTCTCTACGCGTCTACGAATACCGTTTCAGGTGCGGCTTTTCCTCGTTTTTTCTTTAATCTATATGCCTATCTATGTGTATCTATTTCCTTTTTCGCCTTATGCTTTCGTGTAATATAGTTAGGGCTAGAAATTAGGAGTTTGACTTTGAATTTTCGAGTTTAACTTTGAAGATCGGCGGAAATTTTTGCCACAGATTGTTTTAATCGGGTGAAGATCTAATAATTTTGGTAAGTATTTTGTATTATTACTGTTTTTTTGGTCTAGGTGACTTGCTTGCTTGATAGAATTGTCTAATTTTGTATATATGGTTGCTGGTAATTGCATTAGAGTTAGAAATTAGGTATGGCTTTGAGTTTTGGAGCTTAATTGTGGGAAGCGGGAGATATTTTGTGCGTTTACCTTTTCATAATCGGTGCAGATCTAACAATTGGTGCGAGTTTTTGAGTGTTAATGTTGCGTTTGTATTTTATCTTTTAGCTGCAGTTGATCTGTGAAATTCTGGAGAGATTTAATTGCCTGTTTAATTGAAGAGATCTGATAGTTTCTGTTATTTTGCGAGTGTTTTTGTCTGCTTTTCCTGGATTAAATAATGTTTTTGTTTATTCTTGCTTGTAAGGATTGGGCATTCAAGGTTTAGATTTCTGAAGAATTAGATATGCTGAAGTTCATGTGATGTAGTGATTTTATGGACTTCGAATTAGAAATGACCTGACTTCTCTAATGTTGGCTAATGCTTTCAGTTCTAAACGTGTCTATTAATGCGGTTTCACTGCTATATTTCTTTAATCCTAAATGGATCTTTTTTAAAAACTTGGTGATGATATCCTCCATACTGATAATTTGATCCAGGAGCGCCAGATCTCCTGAGATACTTGTTTAGGATGTCGCTGAGTCCTCTTCTGAGTTTTTATATTATTTGCAAAGGTTAATTTGAAGAGCACTCTGTTTTGGTCTTCAATCATATAATAACTTAAAAAGTTCATCCTTACAATGTATGCTGATTGTAATGTTTGAAGTTGGCTGAATTTCTGCTAAATACAAATGGCAATGTCTTGTTCATTGACAAAAGAACGTGTTTTCTATTTGTTGTTCTTTTGAAGTTGGTTTGCCAAATGAGTCATCCTCAGGATCCACACAAGCCTTTTCTCCCATTTGGAAATCCGTTCCGCATAATGTTACCGAAGGGATCATACCTGTCTCCTAAGCTGCTTGATTTGTTGAATACTTTTGAGGAGACGTTGGCAGGGAGGCTTAACAAGCTTAAGCCAGCAGACGGGGAAGATGTCCTAAGCTTGTCATGGATGAGGTGTGCAATGGAATCACTGTGTGGAGTTCATGCAGACATAAAAATTCTTATAACTGCTCTTGAACTCCCTGTATGTGATTGGGATGACAAGTGGATTGATGTGTACTTGGATAATAGTGTGAAGTTGCTGGACATTTGCATTGCTTTCAGTTCTGAGATTTCTCGGTTGAAACAGGGCCACCTTTTCCTTCAATGTGTCTTGCATAATTTGGGCAGTGTTTCCTCAAAGCAGTTAGTGCGGGCACGTTCATCACTGGATGGATGGAGGCAGCATGTTGGTTCAAAGAATCCTAGACTGGACAATTGCTTCTCTGTCATGGATAGTCTTGCCCAAATGCTGGACCTACCAAAAATAAAGAACTCTGCAAAGGGAAAAGTTTTGATGCGAGCCATGTATGGAGTTAAGGCGGTGACTCTTTTCATATGCAGCATATTTGTTGCCGCCTTCTCGGGTTCTGCGAAGAAGTTGATGGACCTACAAGTTCCGGAGACCTACTTGTGGGCCAAGGCTTTTGTTGATCTTCAAACTTTTGTAAATACTGAAATAAGAAACCAATTTTCAAGTGGAAAGGCGACAGTGTTGAAAGAGCTAGAGGCTGTTGATGCAGGTGTCAAGAAATTATATCCCATTGTGCAGGAAGGAGTGGACCCTGTTGAGGCTGAACTGTTGCAGAACTCCAAAAAAGATTTGGAAAAATCGGCGGAAAAATTCTCTCAAGGACTCGATCTGCTTGCGAAGGAGGTGGACGGTTTCTTCCAAGTTGTTCTAACTGGACGTGATGCTTTGCTTTGTAACCTTAGGGTTGGTGGTAATGTCTCCGACCAAGTGCGAACTAACTTCAGTGTGGAAGGCCAGGTAGTTAGGTGAATCATAAATATGTACTCACCTTCATATCCACAAGAGAGATTGTATGGAGTGTTCTATTTTCTGGTTGAGTGTATACTAAATGTTGAGAGATGTGGCTTCAGTTTTAGAGGATATTGTGAGTTGTGGTATGCCAATTGTAATGTTATTGAAAAACGTTGGAACTACTATTTAATGTATATAAATATATATAATATAGCATGCATTGTCTGCAAAATCGTGTTTATCCTCAACTGGCACTCCTCTTTGCGTGGTGCATCCGTGTTACTGTTCTTTGCTTCCCCACTCCCATGCGATCTAACGGCAACGGGCCTAAAGTTATTACATGTTTATTGTCTCCCTCCCCCTTCAGGATCCGTGGGCTTATTATTGTAGGAATTTCGAGTATATGGAAATCGTGTTTTTGATTGCTGGGAAATCCTGGTTCTACTGGGATCTATGGTATTTGTTTCTAGGGAAAGACGTGAAACACTCAAGATTACAGTTCAGAGTAAAGCAATGAAACGAATCCTGCCATCCAAGTGGGATTCTTAAACCCCACCAAAATACAATAAATGCGTTTGGCTCAAATTTGGTGGAATTTTAAAGGCGGCCGGCGCTGACTATAAATAAGAAAACCGCCTTCGAGTTGTGCAATGTGGTGGCCCTTTATTAAATGGTAATTGATGGAGATTTCAATGAGAAAAAAGAAGCACGAGGACCTTTTCTCGACATTGGCAACCTATTGACCTCAAAAATTTGCCACGTATTAGTTTGTACCACAAATTAAACTTATTTCGGGCATTATAATGCATAACTCCATCTCAATCTTATTCAACTCACAAGAGAATTAAGCAATGGGTTTATGTATGAATAGAAACTATTTTTATTGATCTTCTGAAAAAAGAGGTGCGACTATAATGAAGAGCTTATTATCCCGCCAAATATATTTGTTTGTGATATGAAATCAATAAAAGAAAAATTATTATTAAAATCAAAATAAATGAAGAAAAATTTTAGGGAATGTTTGGTTATTTTTTTGTGTGATTTTATTATGTGTTTTTGGAGAATAAATTATTGAAAAATGTGAAAATTGTAATGGGGAATGTAATTGATTTTTGGTTATGTTTTGGGGAGTAATTAAAAAATAAATTTGGAGAATTTTGGTATATTTATTTATATTTTAAGGGAGATATTTTTTACTATATAATTTAAATTAATACTTTTTTTTTAGAGTTTTTAGGGTGAATATGAAATTAAGTGATATTTTTTATTGTTAGAATAATAATAAAATGTGATGTATATATAATATAACATGTATGTATTTATATATTGAAAATTGAGGAAGTTTTGAAATAATGAAGAATAATAAATTGTATTCTGAAAATATTTTTTTAAATATTTTGAAGGAAAAATGAGGAAATATTTGATTATATTTCTTCAAAACAATTTTATTTTAAAAAAATATATCCAAACATTCCCTTAAATTTTAGTGCTCATAAGTGTAGCATGAATCTATTACTTCTCTTTATTTATATTTACTTTAATATCCTATTAAAAAGAAATACTCATTATTAGTCCTTGCTTTGACTTTGCAATCCTCAGGTCATTTCCTAAAAGATACCCAGATGCAAGTTGAGAAATTTACAAAATTAAATCAAATAAAATAAAAACTAAACTATATTTATTACATACTATTGAGAATCAACCTGTACCCAAGTGTATGGTTGAAGATTCATAGAACATCAACCCCTTGGAGAAAAAATCAAAATACTTCACGGGTAATCTCAGGTCATTCCAGTTCAAAAGTTCACACGTAAGCACTTTCTTTCTCTCCAGAAAATTTTACATAAAGAAAAAAGAAATTTTTTTGTATAGTTCATATTCACCACCCCAAAAAGAAAGGCAAAGTGAAAAAGAAAATGTTAGAAAGGTCACAGTTTGCTTTCATGGTCACCGACAACCATACAAACAAGTCCAACTCCTTCGTTCAAAGTCCAGTCTTGTGATCTGGGTTCTTGACAATTTCCATTTTTTTTGGCTTATTAAGGATATTATTCTTTTTAGAATTCTTTCTGTTTGTTGGGTCTTTTTGGACATGTCTGTGGAGGCGGGCTGTGGTTCAGGTGATCATGGTGGACATAATATCAAAGGGGTCCCAACTCATGGTGGAAGATATATGCAGTATAATGTCTATGGAAATCTCTTTGAAGTTTCAAGAAAGTATATTCCTATTAGGCCAGTGGGACGTGGGGCTTATGGAATTGTTTGGTAATTATCAGTTGTATTTTCTTGAATTCAAGCTCTTTTGTTGCTTACTTGTTTATTTCTAGTTGTGGTAATTATGGTTGACTTCTTGTTGATTGTGTAAAGGTTCAAATTTTGTTGCTAAATATGGTAGACTGAAGTGGGGGTTCTGGGAGTTTTGGTGATTATTTTAGATTTGTTGTGAGATCTTTAGATTCTTTTTGGTAATTTGTTGATTGTCTAGCAGAAATGTCTGTATTTGGAGTCAGACTATTGGGAATTGGAATGAGGTTGGCTTTTACTTTTCTTTGGTATTTTCGCAAAATGATATTGAGAAAGGGACACTTACTACCTTCCCTAAGAGGAAGGAAGTGCAGAAATTTCATCAGAATGGGACAAATTTGTGTTGGATATGTGCAGTGGGTTTCTTGAGCATCAAGCACGAGGCTTTACTTTCCTGAAATTTCACTTGGCTGAAGTTAATTAACCTTGTTTACCTGGCTTGGGGAGAACTGGTTCTTGGCTTCCACTTGGCAAGGCAATAGAAATGTGGGATGAGGATGCTTCACAGTTCTCTATCTAAATAGACAGAGTTTATTGGCTCTTATTTTGTCGAACTTCTAAATTTTGTTACTGTATTATGTAAACATGTGCCGCTGAGAATCCTTTTTATATGCATTGAAAAGGAATGATAATAGTCAAGTTATCATCCCGCAATTGTTAGTAGATTTTAAGACTTGTCTTATCTGTTGTTATAAAGCTTTAACCAGCTAGTGACTTCAAGGTAGGTTTTCAAAAGTGGAGTGTTAGTGCCTCTTAAAAGGGATTTTGGTAGCGGACTTATATGGAACAACAATAAAACCCTTTCATTAAGTTATTTAGTAGATAATTGAAAATAGATGATCTTGAAAACTATTCGAAGGTTAGAAGAGCTGCGTTTGGGGTGTGGGGGTGTGGCATTGCACAGCTGGATAAAGCCTTGGCCTGCTTACAGAAAGTAGAAATGGAACTAGATCAGTTTCGAAAGAATGGATACTCTGTGATAGAGTGAGAAAAATTGAATTTGATCAATTCAACTGACAAAACTTTTGAATAACTAAAAGTTTGCGAAAATGAAAGAATTCAGTTTGAACACCAGACTTTGAGTTCAATGCTAATATGAGTGAGCTGCAAATAAGTTGCAATAGCTTTCTGTTTATACTTCTGTTCTCTGAGATGTGCATATGATAATGGGGAGTTTCATCTTTTATTTGCTTCAGTGCTGCTGTAAACTCTGAGACACGTGAAGAAGTTGCCATCAAGAAGATTGGAAATGCATTTGACAACAGAATTGATGCTAAGAGGACGCTACGGGAGATTAAACTTCTGCGTCACATGGAGCATGATAATGTAAGCATTTTTAGCTATGCCATAATCTTGCTATGAGCTGTTTCTATCTCGGTTGGTTTTTGGAAGTATCCCTCTCTTCTCTATAACCTTTTGAATTATCTACTTGAGTAACCGCAACAAGGTTGACTCTATTCAAGCTCTGCAGCTCTTGATATATTGGACAAATGCTACTTGTTAGTCGGCATACACCACTTTCAGCAGGACAACCTAGAAAATAGATAAATCAGCTATATAGTCTTTCCTTCCTTTTCTCTTCAGTATTTGCGAAGTTCTGTAAAACCATTCTTAATCTTGTTTTTTGGTACTTTAACAGGTGATTGTAATTAAAGACATCATACGGCCTCCACAAAAGGAGAACTTCAATGATGTCTACATTGTTTATGAACTTATGGACACCGATCTTCACCAGATTATACGGTCCAACCAACCATTAGCTGATGACCACTGTCGGGTTTGGCCTTACTTTCTTACGTCATAGAGAAAATTTAGTTCATTTGGTAATATAACAATAGATGACCAAGAACACCTCATTTTTATCCACTAATAGTTTATACAACCATTTTGTATACGAGCAGGTTAATTCATGTAGCCATTTATAGTTTCTCTTTTATCAAACTTGAATTTGGTATATTGGGACAACCAAAGTGATTCTCGTTCAAATTTTGCAGTACTTCCTTTACCAAATCCTGCGAGGACTTAAATATGTTCATTCTGCAAACGTCTTGCACCGTGATCTGAAACCAAGCAATTTGCTTCTTAATGCTAATTGTGATTTAAAAATTGGAGATTTTGGGCTTGCAAGGACAACATCGGAGACTGATTTCATGACCGAGTATGTTGTTACTCGCTGGTACCGGGCACCAGAACTGCTCCTTAATTGTTCAGAATACACTGCTGCAATAGATATCTGGTCTGTAGGTTGCATACTAGGTGAAATCATGACAAGACAACCTCTGTTTCCTGGGAAAGATTATGTTCATCAGTTGAGACTTATTACTGAGGTATTTTCGTGCATAAATTCTTCTATAAGTTTATTCATGGATGAGCATGGCAACTAGTGTCTGTTTCGAATTGATGTTCTGTTATCTCTCTTCATTTTATAAAGCTCATAGGCTCTCCAGACGATGCTAGTCTTGGCTTTCTTCGGAGTAACAATGCCCGAAGATATGTTAGGCAGCTCCCGCAATACCCAAAGCAACAGTTTTCGGCCAGATTTCCAAACACTTCTCCTGGTGCTCTGGATTTATTAGAGAAAATGCTCGTATTTGACCCAAGCAAGCGCATTACAGGTACGGCTGCATTTCTTTGGTTCAAATTTAGTATTCTCTTCTTTATTACTTGTGTTTACCATTTAGACAGAATATCATCACCCCTCCTTATAAAGAAACTGAAAGAAACCTCAGAAATGGAAGAAAGGACCGAAAGTTGAAAAGAAAGAGATGTAGAAATAGAAACAGCTATCAAAATGAAGAGGACAAACAAGAACAAGAGGCAACGAAGATAGAGTAACGGCTGCCACCATTATCTAACTCCATAAATTTGATTGGATCCCAAACTATTCATTTATGGAGGCAAACGTTCATAAGAAGTAGTACATAAAAAAATGTAAAACAAATAAATACAAAATAATAACTACGAGTTATAGAAATAAAGTCCACACATGTTGATAATCTCAAAATTTTACAAATGCTATAAATCACCAGTGTCTATCAGTCCAGAAAAATTAGAATCACCACATACATTCAGATAGAATATAGAGTGTATGTGTGAGTGGGGGCACTCGCCCCCATAATGGATCCGTCCCTGAATTTGAAGAGCATACTGCTATTCCCTCTCTTATATTTCTTTTCTGGGTTCAACCCCTTTTGTCTATTAATGCTCTTTTCTTTGTTGATCGCATGCAGTTGATGAGGCTCTCTGCCATCCATACTTGGCACCTCTTCATGACATCAACGAGGAGCCTGTTTGCCCTCAGCCTTTTGTTTTTGATTTTGAGCAGCCATCATTTACTGAAGAAAATATCAAGGAACTCATCTGGAGGGAATCCATGAAGTTCAACCCAGACCCATCTCATTGAGAAACGTTATGCACGAGTAGACCACCGGCCGGATACCCTTGACATCTGTATTGGACACATAAAACTCCCCAGAGGCAATGAGAAATAACTGTAGTGGAGATATATGTTTGTTTGGGATATGAAAGATTGTTCTTAGGTTGTAGCATCTTTATTTATCTGTATTGTCTTTGCAGTGAATGTTATATGACAAAACTGATGTTAACATATTATACCCTTAGAGGTTTTCCCCCTCCAGAAGAATGTATTATGATGCACCAAATACTTATTGGTGTCATTTGTAATTTTGGGGTGATGAATTCAAGATTCCTCATTGCTGAGCTTATTTCTTTCATCATCACTGTGAATGTTTCAGTTGCATAATCTCACATGGTGACATGTACAAATTACTAGTTTCCTCTCATCATATCATTTTGGGATTTAGCTTGGTCTCATAGAAGTAGGAAGTTATTCCTTTTAATATGAGTTGTTGGGATTTTCTTCTAATTTTAATTGAATTTGGAATTGGGTCTTAGAGCTCGATCATGACCTGGAATTAGGGTCCACGGTGGTTATCATATGGAGGGTATTTTGGTAATGTCAGCATCACCTATGGAAATGCTGTGAGACCTTTTTGAACACTTGTATGAAGAGTTTGCTTGATTTAAAGTGGGATTACAATCCAAGTTCAACTTGAAGGACTTGCTGAGAGGGAGCTGAAGCTTTCACTTTGATGAATGGAATTGAAGTCTGCTTCTTTAATCTTGAATTGAATTCCTACCTAATTACAGATTAGTTCTTCAACTTGGGCTAGCAAATAAATTCCATTATATTAGAGAACTGCACGGTACTGAATCATACAGAACTTCAGATAATATTGGTTCGTTACAATAATACAAGTAATAAGAAGTAAACCAGAATATCAGAAACTGTTCATCCTGTAAGAACATGTCTTTAGCTCTAAACTGTCGATAGCCAAACTGTCTGAAGGAAAGTCACACATCCCCAGTTTCCCTTCACCCTGATCAGCCAGCTGGCCACACGGTGGCGGCACCACCCTGCCGCTGACACCCTCCACATCTGTGCAACTCCACGGATACTTCTTAGCCTTCTTCGCCATTCCTATCGTCACATTAGAAATGCAAATACCAGTAAACGGATCGCCAGAAATCCCCTCCAGCCGGCCAGCTATCGTCACATTCTCAGCCACGACATTTCTATAGTTGATCCCCTTGATCTCTGGCAGGGCGTTTGGATCATAGTGACTGTCAGCATGGGAGCCGTAGTTTCCAGTCATCCGGAAAACCCATTTCATCGTATGCAAATTCATGCCCTTTACATATATGTCTTTCACATAGCCGCCCCTCCCGACGGCTGTCTTGATTCTTACAGCAGATTCTGTTTGGATGGCCGTTATGTCTTGTGCTCTAACATCCTGGATTCCACCCGACATTTCGCTGCCTAACGCAATGGCAGCACTGTATGGCGAAATGCAAGTCAAGCGCCTGATGATCAGATGTTTTGTAGGCATACCGTATTTTATACCGTATTCGTCCCACCCACTCTTCACTGCTACACAATCGTCTCCAGAGACAATGTAGTTGTCCTCAATTCTTGTATTTGTGCAAGAATCTGGACATGGACAGTGCAAAACATATTCATCATGTTAGAAGAATTTAAATTGCCTGAATGAACTCCAGATTCCATGATTTTTGAGAAAACTTACAGACCTGGATTGATCCCATCTGTATTTGGGGATGTTATTGGAGCTAGGATTGTAATTCCTTGTATGATTATATTGCTGCAAAGTTTATGAATATTAGCAAATCACATACAGAACCTGTAAACTTATGGTTCGCTTCTCACAAAGCCCTTAAGGCCTCAGTAAATCCTCAAGAAAAAGCATCCTAGTTATTTACAACAGATGAGACCAGTGAACACACACACACACACACATACACATGTGTGTGCGCGCGTGTATATATATATATATATATGTTACCTGCTATAAACAGGATGGACATTCCATGATGGAGAATTGACTAATGTAAGATTGGATATCTGGATATTGTCTGAGTGCATAATTTCAATAAGGTAGGGCCTTGTGTATTTGATCTTTTTCTTGTGAAACTGCTGCCACCAAAGAGCACCCTGACCATCAATAGTACCATTCTCACCTGATATAGAAACAAGAAAATGCGACCGGTTTATCGCTGTAATGTTGTTGATCTAATTCCATCAAGACATAATTATACATAGAAAGACAAGAGATTCTTACCTGTGACAACAACATCAGTAAGGTTTGTTCCAAATATAAAACTGATGTATCTTCCTCCTGGTGCATCCCTTCCATGGCCATATGATGGTAAAGGATCAACCACAGGCCAGGATGTTATATCCTGAAATAAGTCAAGATTGCATTCAATTATTGCATTTACATTGCCTGAATAGAAGTTATAGCAAGAAACCACTATATTCTAAGTTAAACTAGCTATATTTGTTCTTCCATGAACATAAGAATTTTAATAGGACACAAGAACAGGACTGTGTGTGTGTGTGTGATGAGGAAAAATGATAAAAGGACCATCCTGTCCTAAATATTTAAGAATAACATCCTTATACTTCAAGATCCGTGTACTTTTAGATGGTTATGGTCCAACTTGGTTCCAACCTGACCAAACCCACCACATCAACGAGCACACGCGTCCTTGTCTTAAGATGCTAAACATGCAAGAACAGGTGCACCACAATGCCCCATATAAAAACCCACTTATATAATTCTAAGTGATGTGGGCTAAGATAAACGGGCTATCTGTTGAAGCCCACTTCACCACCCTGATTGGATCATAGGTTATGGGTGGACTAGCCAAGTAAAAAAGTCATTTGGGCCCAATCAACCCTTTACTCATCATTATAGATATTTCTAAGTTTGATATTATGAGGTATTGAATTTTTATTGTCTTCAATATTTTCTATGCATAGTACTTTCTGTTATAAATATTGATTTGAACATTGAATGATTTCATCGAGAACATGTAAGCGACATTTTATAATGGTTAATTGTAAATTTCAAAATTAAGTTTTGTTTATCACCAAAAAGAGGTAAAACTTCAAATTAAAAGTGAATTTTTCTCTACTCATACACTTTTGACTAGCTTTATTATAGAGTATTTCTTTATTATCCTAATATTACATTCCCTATTAACTTAAACTTTCAAGGATTTTTGTTGGAACCACCCAATCATCTTAACATTCGTTGATTTCAAGTTAGATCCCAAAATTCTACCCGTCCGCAAAAGTCATACGTCTTTGACGGACCACAAATAGACTGTCCCTGAAGTAGACCTATTCAACAAGTGTGTGTATGTGTGTGTGTATTTGAAGGTACAACATACCTGAGAAGCAAGGAGAACTGCATCTTTATGGAGATAGAGTGTGAAATGACTGGTGAGATTGAAGCTTCCTGTGAGCCATTTACCAGCAGGAACAAAGAGCTGAGCCCCACCATCGGAAGTATATTGGCTGAGGTGATTAACAGCTTCTTGAAAAGCCTTTGTGTTGAGTGTCTGCCCATCTCCAACCCCTCCAAAATCCAATATTGATGCACTGTGGGCTCTGCAGCTAATGGCTGAGTACTCAATAGACTCTAAAATTCTTGTCTTTCTGCCTTCAACTCCATTCACAATAATAAGCACTCCCACAACCACCAGAAAGAGATCAGTTGGCCTAATCATCTGTCAAGAAAACCAACAATGCTCTTGTTTAAAATTATATTAAAAAAAAGGTACAAAATGTGGAGTATCAGAATAAAATCTTCTTTGATGAAAATGGGATTTTGTCACCAAAAAGAAAAGAAAAAAATGAATTGGGCCATAGTTTTTTAACCAAGAAATGCTTGTGAGAAAAGCACCTCAGCCAGCATACAGTAAAGAAAAATGCTATATGAAGGAGAAAAAATATTCTTTTTTGGAAAAAACAAAAAACCAAAAAAGAGTGATGAGAAAAATAGTGTTATCTTACTTGAAGTCCTGGAATGGAGCTTCTCCAAAAGCAGTTCAATGTTGGGAAAGAGAATGGGAATATGTCTTATGGTATAAGAGACAAATTGTACGAGTATTTATAATCTTGACAAGCACAACAATTCTCTTTTGAATGTGCTTTTCTTGCCTTTTTTTTTTTTATTTTTTTATTTTTGGGTTTACAGTGAAAATAAGAATAAAGCTGTTTCTTTCAAATACAGTAATGGACAAACCATAATATTTATGCTATTTGAATGCGATCCAGGACAATACACTCTACATTGGAAAGCTTTTATTATTACAACAAGTTCATTAATTCAAAAGCTTTTGTGTCTTGATCAAAAATGGCTTCAATACTTAGCATTTGCTCATGTGGGAGCGATTAAGGATTTTCAATTAAGAGATTGTAGGTTTGAGTCATTATTTTTTTCTAATGAAAAAGAGGAAGCGAAGGAGTGATAACTAGCTTAAGAATTTTACGTGTGTGTAATCATAAAAGTTTGTTATTACTGTAAAATGTGCGGTTTAAAACATAGTTATTATTTAAAAAGTTAGTCTGTCATCACAGTTTCACTAAACTATCAATAGACTGAAATCGCCAGTGTAACAATTTTATGTCGTGTGATTATAAAAGTCCATCACTATTAAAATATCTAATTTGATGTATGGTTATTATCTAAAGGGTGAATATGTCACCGTCACCATAGTCCCATTAGAATAGCAAAGACTAAAACCGCTCCACATTAAGAAAATGACCTGTTTAGAAACTATTACCACAAGAGAATTCGACCCCCAAAATCTTTTTCCAAAAGGTAGAATAGGAGATGAGGGCAGCATCCTTGTATGCAGCAAAGGGAGACCCCGTTCCATTGATTGATACAATGGAAGAGAAATTGGTGTTTCTAAACAATGTACATCCACATTAGTGCCTTGGGTAAAAGCATTTTTAAAGAAAGATTTCTCGAAAGATATATTCCATTGTAAATTTTTAGTACTAGAAGGATTCGTCTTTTTATTTTTGAGCAAAGAAAATAAAGTTGTTATCGGTTTGGAAATTGAATCTACTGCTCTCAACTAGTCAACTCAAGTAAGTTTTCTTTTTTCGTATCGTAGGATTGTATTCGAAATCTAAAATTTGAACTTTATTTTTAAATATAAAAAAAATTACGAATCAAAATAAACTACTATATCTTTTTATGAAAAATTACGAATCAAATCAACTAAAGTATCTCCTTAATAATTAGGTTCAACATATGTTCCTAACATTTGACTATGTATCATATTTAAACTAATTCTACAAAAATATTCTAAATTTCAACTCCATATACAAAATTTGTAAAGAAAGAACATACGGTGAACCGGGGCGGGCATAGGAGTCGGAAAGTAGTTAGTGGGTCCCATTTGAAACCTTCTCGGGAGTGGCGCCCCCATTTTCCCTCCCGTGATCCTCATGTCACACCACTACTACCGACCCACTTCACGGGACATCGATTGGGTGTGCCCCACCACATAATCCTAACTATGCATCCTCACCAGTAATCAACGCCAATTGACACTAAAAACGCATATATAAAAAAATAAATGAATAAATAAATGATATTTTTTTGTTACTTTTGCAGAGTGCCTACACTTTATTCGTCAAATGATTCAATTTTAGACATCTAATTAATGAGAATTGTTTTTGAATATGCAAAGTAATTTTTATGCTACCAATTATATGGATACATAAAGTAGTAGTTGGGGAAAATGAGTTGAGAAATTGTATTTATTTTTTTAAGTATTTTATTTAATTTTGGAATGAAGTAATATTGTGATGTATTAATAAATAACACACGTATCATCGACAAAATACATCTATCATCCATAATATTTTTAGTTAATACAAGAATTAGTTTGGATGGATAACAAATACAATCTTCCAATTATTGATTTACAATATAATTGATTGAATTCTTTTTTGTGGGATTTTGTGTAATATTTTCTTTTAATTTAATAAATTTTTATGTGTCCAACCCCATCACGATATAAAAAAAAAGTAGAAGAAAAAGGAAAATAATGGGGAATGAGAAAGATTTGAATTAATAATAAGAAACAAATTTTTGAAAAATCATTATATGAAAACTTTAAATATAAAAAATATTGGCCATGGCAACAAGAAGGGCATAAGTTCTAACAAATGGACAACATAAAATTTGTACTTGTAAGAAACCATATTCTCTTCTTCTACTCCACAATGCCAAGGGCTCACATAATAATGAAGACTAGGAAACTCATGGTTGAGGGTGATTAAATTTTTGTCACAATTCTTCCATTTCAATTTACTTTTTGTTTTGTTTTTTTGGTTATGTTTTCAAATAAAGTTTTATTTTTTATGATTAAATTTTCTTTTTTTTAAAATACTTTTTTATTTTATGTGGTAATAGTTATACATCAGACAGAAACAGAAGTTGCAGAAGATTGATAAGGAATAGCCTAATTAGGAGAGAAAAAAGCAATTCCTTACCTCCTAGAACCAAGGGTGCTTAAGTAAGATAGGTAGATAGACGCGCAATGGCTCCAAGTAGAAATGGGGCAAGTGGTAATATGTGGTCGTATAAGAGAAAAAGAAGGAAATCTTAATATACCAGTAACATATAAACTTTAAACTATTATTTTTAAAAATCAGAATATAAAAATACGAAAGAAAATAGTTTTATTTTTAAATTTCTTATCCAATCAAACAAAAAGCTATAAAATTGAAGTAAAAAGAATAGTAATTTCTTAAGTGGATAATATTGGTCCTCTAAGTGAAGCAAGCAAAAGGTCATATATCATATCATTACATTCTTTTCATTGGTTGGAATTCTTGTGGCTGCCCGCATCTCCCCATTTCACGAGTGCCCTCATCTTTTTTTTTTGGGTGGATTAAGGTTGTTAGAATTTTAATTATTGATAATTTTTAAATTTATCATAAAAAATTATTCCTATAAAATATTATTTTTCTATGTAGGTGATTCAAAATTGTATTTTTATGGGGAAAAAAGTGTCTGAATGAATAAAGGACAAGAAACAGCTCAAGAAAATAACTTAAGTTCACAACTCTTTTTATCAATTACTATTGCAGATGAGTTACATGTTTGAATTTATTTCAAGAATTAATTTTCAAATTTTAGATAGCATCAAAAAAGAAAAAGAAAAAGGAAAAATATCGTGCTGGGTACACTAAAGCCCAACCAACATTCAATGGCCCAAAAACAGAAAAGAGCCGAAGCAAATGGGCCCATAATATGAAGCATAGTAGGCCCATCAACACATTGTATTCACACTGGGCCAACTTTTAAAGAATGAAGATAGATATAGCGATACACTAATCGTCGTAGCATACCATCCTGAGTGGATATTAGTTTATCATACTATTGGTGCTAAATTATATTAAAAAATAATAGATATTTTATTTTTTATACCGTCCCTGTGTGGATAATATAATTTTAACAATAATCACATCAATAACATACAATATTAATTATGTTTTAATATAAACTCATATTTAGCAAACAATTTATACATCAAAAGTTTAAATTTGTTAAATATATCTACCTACACATTCCATAATTTTTGTTTTTATGTTTTCACTGTAATAATTGTGATTTTTAATGTTAAATCAATTGATAAATTCACTTATAAAATTAATTAAAATTTAAAAGTATAA
>JACGDI010000103.1:50247-63725 GCA_014898725.1 Jacaranda copaia
TTTTTATTTCTTTCTTTTTCTGATGCCAAAATATGTGTTGTGAGTCCTCTTCTACACTGTAGCAAGGAAACTTTCCAATGCTTGGGACTTTTGAAGAAACCTTTTTTCAATATGTTCCCATTTTAAGTCCATAAGAAATTTTCTTTATGAAAGAACAAAGAAGAAAAGTACACAAAAAAGGAGCATAGAAATATTTTCAAAGCTTGCTCACTTCTGAAAAATAGTACTTTTCCATGTTTTGCAAGATGTATTGGATTGAAGCGTAATATTGTGGGATTGAAATCACCAAGTTAATTTTTGATCTAAGGAAGCAAATGAACTGTGACCATGCTAATTTTGTGGTTGCAATGGTTGCTTATATTTTTCGTGAATTTCATCAAAAAATTCCAACACCAAGCTCCCAAGTCTCAAGTTGTTTCCACAACTAAATGGTGATACAGCAAGGGTTCTATGCCTTCTTCAACAGTATTGAATTTGAAAACCTCGATATAAAAAAAATACAAGATTTTGCAATATTTCATAATTCCATCCACAAGTCTAGAAGGGAATTACACATTTGATTTAAGAACCAGCATCAAAGTCCTGAATCTAATTCCAAAGAGAGAAATTAGAGAAATTAGTGTTCAATTATGGAGAAAGGTATGGTTGCATGAAGAATAAAAAGAACAAAACAAAGTGGAGAGAAAATAATTAAGCTTCCATGATGCTTTGTTTATTTCTTTCTTTTTCTGATGCCAAAATAAGTCAGTGAATCCTTCTCCTTAGAGTTTGCTTTTATGCCATAGTAAGAAATTTTTCCAAAGCATGGGACTTTACAAGAAGGAATTTTTTGATATGTTCCCATTTCAAGTGAGTCAATAAGAAATTTTCATTACTAAAAAAGAAAGAAGAAAAGAACACATACAAAAGGAGTATAGAAATATTTTTTATGCTTGCTCGCTTTTAAAAATTTGTAGTTTCCCATGTCCTGCATGATGTATCAGAATAAAGGGTAATCTTGTGAGAATGAAATCACCAAGCCAATTTTTGATCTAAGAAAACAAATCAATTGTGAGAAAGCTAAATTTGTGGTTAGAAAGGTTTGCTTGGATTTGCCATAAATTTCATCAAACAAATCCAACATAGATCTCCCAAGTCTAAACCTGTTTCCCCAAAGAGTGGTGCAACAACAAGGGTTTTACATTTTTTCCAATAGTGTTGAATTTGAAGACCTCTATATCAAAACAAATACAAGACTTTGTAGCTGCTCATGATTCTATCCACAAGTCTGGGAGGGAATTACACATTTGATTTCAAAGTCCTAAATCAAATTCCAATGATTAGAATTAGAGAAATTAGTCTTCAATTGCAGAGAAAAGCATGGTTGCATGAATAATAAGAAGAAGAAAGGAAAAAAGAGAGGAAAAAATTAAACTACCTTGATGCTTTGTTTATTTCTTTCTTTTTCTGATGCTAAAATATGTGCTGTGAGTCCTCTTCTATGGAGTTTGCTCTAATACCACCGCACAAAAAATTCATGAAGCTTAAGACTTTTGGAAAAGGAATTTTTCAATATGTTCCCATTTTAAGTGAGTGCGTAAGAAATTTTCTTTACGAAAAGACAAACAAGAAAAGAACACTTAAAAAAGGAGTAAAAAAATATTTTTGATGCTTGCTCGCTTCTAAAAAATAGTAGTTTTCCATGTTCTGCAAGATGTATTGAAATGAAGGGTAATCTTGTGAGAATGAAATCCCCAAGTTAATTTTTGATCTAAGGAAACAAATAAACTATGAGTATGCTAAATTTACGGCTGGAATGGTTGCTTGGATTTGCTTCAAAATTCATCAAAGATTCCAACACCAAGCTCTAAAGTGCCATGTTGTTTCCACAAAGAATTGAAGCAATAGCAAGGGTTCCACATCTTTTTCAACAGTGTTGAATTTGAAGACCTTAATATCAAAACAAATACTACATTTTACAGTAGTTCGTGTTTCCATCCACAAGTCTTGGAGGGTACTACACATTTGATTTAAGAACAAGCATCAAAGACCTGAATCAAATTTTAAAGAGAAGAACTAGAGAAATTAGTAATTAGTTGCCGAGAAACGCACGGTTGCAAAAAGAATAAGAAGAAGAAAAGAAAAAGGGGAGAAAAAAATTAAGCTACCTTGATTTAAATTTTATTTCTTTCTTTTTCTAATGCCAAAATATGTGTTGTGAGTCCTCTTCTATAGAGATTGCATTAACGCCATAGCAAGAAATCTTTCCAAAGCTTGGGACTTTTGAAGAAGGAATTTTTCATTCTGTTCCCATTTGAAGTGAGTGCATAAGAAATTTTCTTTACGAAAAAAGAAAGAAGAAAATAACACATACAAAAAGAGTATAGAAATATTTTTGATGTTTCCTCATTTTTTAAAAATTGGTAGTTTTCCATGTTTTTGAAGATGTATTGGAAAGAAGGGTAATCTTGTGAGAATGAAATCACCAAGTTAATTTTGATCTAAGGAAACAAATCAACTATGAGCATACTAAATTTGTGGTTGGAATGGTTTCCTGGATTTGCCGTCAATTTCATCAAAATATTCCAACATAAAGCTCATAGGTCTCGAGCTGTTTCCATAAGGAAATGATGGAATAGCAAGGGTTCTACATCTTTTTCAATAGTGTTGAATTTGAAGACCTTGATATCCAAACAAATACTACAGTTTACAATAGTTTGGGATTCCATCAACAAGTCTAGTAGGGAATTACACGTTTGATTTAAGAACAGGCATCAAAGTCCAGAATCAAATTCCAAAAAGATGAATTCAAGAAATTAGTCTTCAAATGTGGAGAAAGGCATGGTCGCAAGAGGAATAAGAAGAAAGAAGAAAAAGGAGCGAAGAAAATTAAGCTACGTTGATGCTTTGTTTATTTCTTTCTTTTTCTATTGCCAAAATATGTGCTGTGAGTCCACTATAGAGTATGTTTTTATACCGCAGCTGGAAAACTTTTGAAAGCTTAGGACTTTTGAAGAAGGCATTTTTCAATATTTTCCCATTTTTGGTGAGTGCATAAGAAATTTTCTTTATGAAAAAAAGAAAAGAAAAGAACACATAAAAAAGGAGTATAGAAATATTGTGATGCTTGCTTACTTTTAAAAAATAAAAGTTATCCATGTTCTGCAAGACATATTGGAATAAAGGGTAATCTTGTGAGAATGATATCACTAAGTTAATTTTTGATTTAAGGAAATAAATCAACAGTGAGTTAGCTAAATTTGCTGCTGGAATGGTTGGCTAGATTTCCCATTAATTTCATGAAAAAATTCCAACACCAAGCCCTCATGTCTCGAGCTGTTCCACAAAGAAGTGATGGAATAGCATGGGTTCTACGACTTTTTCTACAGTGTTGAATTTGAAGATCTTGATATCAAAATGGTTGCATAGATTTGCTAAGATTTTCATCAAAAAATCTATCACCAAGCTCTCATGTCTAGAGCTATTTCCACAATGCAGTGACACAACAATAAGGGTTCTATGTCTTTTTCAACAATGTTGAATTTGAAGACCTTGATATCAAAATAAATATAAGATTTTACTATAGTTCGTGATTCCATCCACAAGTCTATGTGGGAATTACACATTTGATTTAAGAATAAGTATCAAAGTCCTGAATCAAATTCCAAAGAGAAGAATTAGAGAAATTAGTCTTCAATAGTGGAGAAAGGCATGATTGCAAGAAGACGAAGAAGACGAAGAAAGGCATGGTTGCAAAAAGAATAAGAAGGAGAAAAGAAAAAGAAGAGAAAAACAATTAAGGTACCTTGATGCTATGTTTATTTCTTTCTTTTTCTGATGCCAAAATATGTGCTGTGAGTCTTCATCTATAGAGTTTGCTTTTATGCCGTAGCAAGAAAACTTTCCAAAGCTTGGCACTTTTGAAGAAGGAATTTTTCAATATGTCCCCATTTTAAGTGAGTGCATCAGAAATTTTCTTCATGGGAAACGAAAGAAAAAAAACACTCAAAGAAGGAGTATGCAAACTTTTTGATGCTCAGTCGCTTCTAAAAAATTGTTGTTTTCCATATTCTACAAGATGTATTGGAATTGAGGGTAATCTTGTGAGAATGAAATCACCAAGTTAATTTTTGATCGAAGGTTTCAAATTAATTGCGAGCATCCTAAATTTGAGGTTGGAATGGCTGCTTAGATTTGTTGTGAATTTCGTCAAAACATTCCAACACAAAGCTCTCATATCTCAAGCTGTTTCTACAAAGAAGTGATGGAATAGCAAGGGTTCTACGTCTTTTTCAACAGTGTTGAATTTGAAGACCTTGATATCCAAACAAATACTACATTTTACATTTGTTCAAGATTCCATCAACAAGTTTTGGATGGAATTACACATTTGATTTAAGAACAAGCATCAAAGTCCGAAATCAAATTACAAAGAGAAGAATTCAAGAAATTAGTCTTCAATTACGGAGAAAGGCATGGTTGCAAAAGGAATTAAAAGAAGAAAGAAAAAAGAGAGAAAAAAATTAAGCTACCTTGATGCTTTGTTTATTTCTTTCTTTTTTTAATGCCAAAATATGTGTTGTGAGTCCTCCACTATATAGTTTGCTTTTATGCTGTAGCTAGAAAACTTTGCAAAGCTTGGTACTTTCAAAGAAAGAATTTTTCAATATTTTCCCATATTAGGTGAGTGCATAAGAGATTTTCGTTACGAAAAAAGAAAGAAGAAAAGAACACATAAAAAAGAAGTATAGAAATATTGTTGATGCTTGCCCGCTTCTAAAAAATAAAAGTTATCCATGTTCTACTAGAAGTATTGAAAATGAAGGGTAATCTTGTGAGATTGAAATCACCAAGTTAATTTTTCATTTAAAGAAACAAATCAACAACAAGCATGTAAAATTTGCTGTCGGAATAGTTGCATGGATTTGCCATGATTTTCATCAAAAAATTCCATCACCAAGCTCTCATGTCTAAAGCTGTTTCCACAAAGAAGTGACACAATAATAAGGGTTCTATGTCTTTTTCAACGGTGTTGAATTTGAAGACCTTGTTATCAAAATAAATATTAGATTTTACTGTAGTTTGTGATTCCATCCACAAGCCTATGAGGGAACTACACATTTGACTTAAGAACAAGTGTCAAACTCCTGAATCAAATTCCAAAGAGAAGAATTAGAGAAATTAGCCTTCATTAGCGGAGAAAGGCATGGTTGCAAAAAGAATAAGAAGAAAAAACGAAAAAGGAGAGAAAAAAAATTAAGCTACCTTGATGCTTTGTTTATTTCTTTCTTTTTCTGATGCCAAAATATGTGCTGTGAGTCCTCATCTATAGAGTTTGCTTTTATGCCGCAACAAGAAAACTTTCCAAAGCTTGGCACTTTTGAAGAAGGAATTTTTCAATATGTTCCCATTTTAAGTGAGTGCGTAACAAATTTTCTTTATGGGAAAAGAAAGAAGAAAAAAACTCAAAAAAGGAGTATACAAACATATTTGATGCGCGTTCGCTTCTAAAAAATTGTAGTTTTCCATATTCTGCAAGATGCATTGGAATGAAGGGTAATCTTGTGAGAATGAAATCACCAAGTTAATTTTTAATCGAAGGTATCAAATCAACAGTGAGCATGCTAAATTTGAGGTTGGAATGACTTCTTGGATTTACCATGAATTTCATCAAACCATTTCAACACCAAGCTTTCAAGTCTCGAGCTGTTTTCACAAAGAAGTGATACAACGGCAAGGATTCTATGTCCTTTTCAACAGTGTTGAATTTGAAAACTTTGATATCAAAACAAATATAAAATTTTACTGTAGTTCATGATTACATCCACAACTCTAGGAGGGAATTATAGTTTTGATTTAAGAACAAGCATCAAAGTCTTGAATTACATTTCAATGAGAAGAATTGGAGAAATTGCATCTCAATTGTGGAGAAAGGCATTGCAGCAAAAGGATTAAGAAGAAGAAAAGCAAATGAGAGAAAAAAATTATGCTACCTTGATGCTTTGTTTATTTCCTTCTTTTATGATGCCAAAATATGTGCTATGAGTCCTCTTCTATGGAGTTTGCTTTTATGCCATAGCAAGAAAACTTTTCAAAACTTTGGACTTTTGAAGAAGTAATTTTTCAACATATTCCCATTTTAAGTGAGCACATAAGTAATTCTCTTTATGAAAAAACAAACAAGAAAAGAACTCATCAAAAAGGAGAGCAAAAATATTTTTGATTCATGCTCACTTCTAAAAAATAGTAGTTTTCCATGTTCTGCAAGATATATTGGAATAAAGGGTAATCTTGTGTGAATGATATCACCAGGTTAATTTTTTATCTAAGGAAACAAATCAACTATGAGCATGCTAAATTTGCTGTTGGATTGGTTGCTTAGATTTGCTGTGAATTTCATCATAAAATTCCAACACCAAGCTCTTATGTCTCGAGTTGTTTCCACAAAGAAGAGATGGAATAGCATGGGTTCTATGACTTTTTCAACATTGTCGAATTTAAAGACCTTGATATCAAAATAAATAAAACATTATACATCAGTTCATGATTCCATCAACAAGTTTTGGATGCAATTACACATTTAATTTAAGAACAAGCATCAAAGTTTGGATTCAAACTCCAAAGAGAAGAATTCAAGAAATTAGTCTTCAATTTCAGAGAAAGGTATAGTTGCAAGAGGAATAAGAATAAGAAAGAAAAAGGAGAGAAAAAAATTAAGCTACCTTGATGCTTTTTTATTTCTTTCTTCATCTAATGCCAGAATATGTGTTGTGAGTCCTCCACTATATAGTTTGCTTTTATGCTGTAGCTAGAAAACTTTGCAAAGTTTGGTACTTTTGAAGAAAGAATTTTTCAATATGTTCCCATATTAGGTGAGTACATAAGAGATTTTCTTTATGAAAAAAGAAAGAAGAAAAGAACACATAAAAAAGAAGTACAAAAGTATTGTTGATGCTTGCCCACTTCTAAAAAATGAAAGTTTTCCATGTTCTATAAGAAGTATTGAAAAAGAAGAGTAATCTTGTGAGATTGAAATCACCAAGTTAATTTTTGATCTAAGGATACAAATCAAGTACAAGCATGTAAAATTTGCTGTCGAAATGGTTGCATGGATTTGCCGTGATTTTCGTCAAAAATTTCTATCACAAATCTCTTATGTCTAGAGCTATTTCAACTAAGAAGTGACATAATAGTAAGGGTTCTATGTCTTTTTCAACAGTGTTGAATTTGAAGACCATCATATCCAAATAAGTATAAGATTTTACAGTAGTTTGTGATTTCATCCACAAGTCTAGAAGAGAATTACAGTTTTGATTTAAGAACAAGCATCAAAGTCCAAAATGGTTGCATGGATTTGCCGTGATTTTCATCAAAAATTTCTTTACCAAGATCTCATGTCTAGAGCTGTTTCCAGAAAGAAGTGACATAACAATAATAGTTCTATGTCTTTTTCAACAATGTTGAATTTGAAGATCTGGATATCAAAATAAATATTAGATTTTACTCTAGTTCATGATTCCATCCCTAAGTCTATGAAGGAATTACACATTTGATTTACGATAAAGTTTCAATGTTCTGAATCAAATTCCAAAGAGAAGAATC
Organism: Jacaranda copaia; assembly: GCA_014898725.1. Taxonomy (NCBI): domain Eukaryota; kingdom Viridiplantae; phylum Streptophyta; class Magnoliopsida; order Lamiales; family Bignoniaceae; genus Jacaranda; species Jacaranda copaia. The sequence goes on from JACGDI010000103.1 coordinate 57,829, forward strand.
AGAGAAATTAGTCTTGAATAGCGGAGAAAGGCATGGTTGCAAGAAGAATAAGAAGGACAAAGGCATGGTTGTAAGAAGAATAAAAAGAAGAAAAGAAAAAGGAGAGAAAAAAAATTATGCTACCTTGATGCTATGTTTATTTCTTTCTTTTTCTGATAAAATATGTGCTGTGAGTCCTCATCTATATAGTTTAGTTTTATGCCATAGCAAGAAAACTTTCCAAAGCTTGGCACTTTTGAAGAAGGAATTTTTCAATATGTTCCCATTTTAAGTGAGTGCATAAGAAATTTTCTTTACAGGAAAAGAAAGAAGAAAAAGACACTCAAAAAAGAAGTATACAAACTTTTTGATGCTCGGTCGCTTCTAAAAAATTGTAGTTTTCCATATTATGCAAGATGTATTGGAATGGAGGTTAATCTTGAGAGAATGAAATCACCAAGTTAATGTTTGATCGATGGTTTCAAATTAACTGCGAGCATGCTAAATTTAAGGTTGGAATGGCTGCTTAGATTTGCTGTGAATTTCATCAAAACATTCCAACACCAAGCTCTCAAGTCTCGAGCTGTTTCCACAAAGAAGTGACGCAACAACATGGGTTCTATGTCTTTTTCAACAGTGTTGAATTTGAAGAGTTTGATATCAAAACAAATACAATATTTTACAGTAGTTTGTGATTATATCGACAAGTCTAGGATGGAATTACAATTTTGATTTAAGAACAAGCATCAAACTCTTGAATTAAATTCCAATGAGAAGAATTAGAGAAATTGCATCTCAATTGCAGAGAAAGGCATTGTAGCAATAAGATTAAGAAGAAGTAAAGAAAAAAGAGAGAAAACAATTAAGCTACCTCGATGCTCAATTTATTTCCTTGTTTTTTTCATGCCAAAATATGTGCTATGAGTCCTCTTCTATTGAGTTTTCTTTTATGCCACAGCAAGTAAACATTTCAAAGTTTGGGACTTTTGAAAAAGGAAATTTTCAATATGTTCCCATTTTAAGTGAGTGCATAAGAAATTTTCTTTATGAAAAAACAAACAAGAAAAGAACACATCAAGAAAGAGTGGAAAAATATTTTTAATGCTTGCTCGCTTCTGAAAAATAGAAGTTTTCCATGTTCTGCAAGATGTATTGGAATGAAGGGTAATCTTGTGAGAATGAAATCACCAAGTTAATTTTTTATCTAAGGAAACAAATCAACTGTGAGCATGCTAAATTTGTGGTTGCATTGGTTGCTTGGAATTGTCATGAATTTCATCAAAAAATTCCAACACCAAACTCTCAAGTCTCGAGCTGTTTTCACAAAGAAGTTATGGAACAACAAGGGTTCTATGACTTTTTCAACATTATTGAATTTGATGACCTTGATATCAAAACAAATACGACATTTTATAGTAGTTCATAATTCCATCCACAAGAATAGGATTGAATTACACATTTGATTTTGGAACAAGCATCAAAGTCCAAAATCAAATTCCAAGTATAAGAATTCGAGAAATTAGTTTTCAATTGTGGAGAATGGCATGGTTGCAAGAGGAATAAGAAGAAGAAAGAAAAAAGAGAGAAAAAAATTAAGCTATCTTGATGCTTTGTTTATTTCTTTCTTTTTCTAATGCCAAAATATGTGTTGTGAGTCCTCCACTATATAGTTTGCTTTTATGCCGCAGCTAGAAAACTTTCCAAAGCGTGGGTCTTTCAAAGAAGGAATTTTTCAATATGTTCCCATTTTAGGTAAGTGCATAAGAGATTTTTTTTTTACGGAAAAAGAAAGAAAAAAAACACACACAAAAAAGAAGTATAGAAATATTGTTGATGCTTGCTCACTTCTATAAAATAAAAGTTATCCATGTTCTGCAAGATGTATTGAAAAAGAAGTGTAATCTTGTGATATTGAAATCACTAAGTTAATTTTTGATCTAAGGAAAGAAATCAGCTGCAAGCGTGCAAAATTTGTTTTCGGAATGGTTGCATGGATTTGCCGTGATTTTCGTCAAAAAATTCTATCACAAATCTCTTATGTTTAGAGCTATTTCAACTAAGAAGTGACATAATAGTAATGGTTCTATGTCGTTTTCAATAGTGTTGAATTTGAAGACCATGATATCCAAATAAGTACAAGATTTTATAGTAGTTTGTGATTTCATCCACAAGTCTAGAAGGGAATTACAGTTTTGATCTAAGAACAAGCATCAATGTCCTTAATCAAATTCCAATGAGAAACATTAGTGAAATTTCACCTCAATTGCGGAGAAAGGCATTGTAGGAAAAAGATTAAGAAGAAGAAAAGAAAAAGGAGAGAAAAAAATTAAGCTATCGTAATACTTTGTTTATTTTTTTCTTTTTCTGATGCTAAAATATGTGTTGTGAGTCCTCTTCTGTAGAGTTTAAATTTATGCCGTTGCATATAAACTTTCCTAAGTTAGGACTTCTGAAAAAGGAATTTTTCAATATGTTCCCATTTTAAGTGAGAGCATAAGAAATTTTTTTAACAAAAAATGAAAGCACAAAATAACACATAAAAAGATGTACAGAAATACTTTTCATGCTTGCTCTCTTCTAAAAAATAAAAGTTATCCATGTTCTTCAAGATGTATTTAAAAAAAAAGGGTAATCTTGTGATATTGAAATCCCCAAGTTAATTTTTTATCAAAGGAAACAAATCAACAGAAAGCATGCAAAATTTGTAGTCGCAATGGTTGCATGGATTTACTGTGAATTTGATCAAAAAATTCCATCACCAAGCTCTCATGTCTAGAGCTGTTTCCACAAAGAAGTGACACAACAGTAAGGGTTCTATGTCTTTTTCAATAGTATTGAATTTGAAGACCTTGATATAAAAATAAATATTAGATTTTACTGTAGTTCATGATTCCATCCACAAGTCTATGAGGGAATTACACTTTCGATTTAAGAACAAGTATCAAAGTCTTGAATCAAATTCCAAAGAGATGAATTACGGAAATTAGTCTTCAATTGCGGAGAAAGGCATGGTTGCAAGAAGAATAAGAAGAAGAAAAGAAGAATGAGGGAAAAAAATTAAGCTACCTTGATGCTTTATCTATTTCTTTCTTTTTCTGATGCCAAAATATGTGTTGTGAGTCCTCTTCTTTAGAGTTTTCTTTTATGCCGCAGCAAGAAAACTTTCCAAAGCTTAGGACTTTTGAAGAAGGAATTTTTCAATATGTTCCCATTTCAATTGAATGCACACAAAAGTTTCTTTACGAAAAAAGAAAAAAGAAAAGAACACATAAAGGAGTATAGAAACATTTTTGATGGTTGCTCGCTTTTAAAAATTTATAGTTTTCCATGTTCTTGAAGATGTTTTGGAATGAAGGGTAATCTTGTGTGAATGAAATCACCGAGTTAATTTTTGATCTAAGGAAACAAATCAACTGTGAGCACGCTAAATTTGTGGTTGGAATGGTTGCTTGGATTTGCCATGAATTTCATCAAAAATTCCATCACAAAGCTCTCAAGTCACGAGTTGTTTCCCCAATGAAGTGACGCAACAACAGGGGTTCTATGTCCTTTTAAACAATCTTGAATTTTAAGACCTTAATATCAAAATAAATATAAAATTTTGTAGTAGTTTGTGATTCCATCCCCAAGTCAAGGAAGGAATTACACATTTAATTTATGAACAAGCATCAAAGTCCTGAATTAATTTCCAAATATAAGAATTAGAGAAGAAATGAAAAAGAAAATAAAAAAATTAAACAACCTTGATGCATTGCTTATTTCTTTCTTTTTCAAATGCCAAAATATGTGCTATGAGTCCTCTTCTATAGAGTTTGCTTTTATGCCACAGCCAGAAAACTTTTTGAAGCTTGGGACTTTTGAAGAAGGAATTTTTCAATATGTACCCTTTTTAGGTGAGTGCATAAGAGATTTTCTTTACGAAAAAAGAAAAAAGAAAAGAACACTTAAAAAAGGTGTATATAAATATTGTTGATGCTTGCTCGCATCTCAAAAATAAAAGTTATCCATGTTCTGCAAGATGTGTTGAGAAAGAAGGGTAATCTTGTGAGACTAAAATCACCAAGTTAATTTTTGATCTAAGTAAACAAATTAATAGCAAGCATTCAAAATTTGCTGTCGGAATGGTTGCATGGATTTGCCGTGATTTTCATCAAAAAATTCCATCACCAAGCTCTCATGTCTAAAGCTGTTTCCATAAAGAAGTGACACAATAGTAAGGGTTCTATGTCTTTTTCAATAGTGTTAAATTTGAACATTTTGATATCAAAATAAATATTAGATTTTACGGTAGTTTTTGATTCCAACCACAAGGTATGAGGGAAAAACACATTCGATTTTAGAATAGGTATCAAAGTTCTAAATCAAATTCCAAAGAGAAGAATTAGTGAAATTAGTCTTCAATTTTGGAGAAAGGCATGGTTGCAAGAAGAATAAGAAGAAGAAAAGAAAAAGGAGAGAAAAACATTAAGCTACCATGAAGCTTTGTTTATTTCTTTCTTTTCTAATGCAAAAATATGTGCTGTGAGCTCTTTTCTATACAGTTTTCTTTTATGCCGCAACAAGAAAACTTTCCAAAGCTTGGGACATTTGAAAAAGGAATTTTTCAATATAATCCCATTTCAAGTGAGTGCATACGAAAGTTTCTTTACGAAAAAAGAAAGAAGAAAAGAACATGCAAAGAAGAAGCATAGAAATATTTTTGTTGATTGCTCACTTTTAAAAATCTGCAATTTTGCATGTTTTTGAAGATGTATTGCAATGAAGGGTAATCTTGTGAGAATGAAATCACTAAGTTTATTTTTTATCTAAGGAAACAAATCAACTGTGAGCTTGCTAAATTTAAGGTTGGAATAGTTGCTAGGATTTGCTGTGAATTTCATCAGAACATTCCAACACAAAGCCCTCAAGTTTTGAGCTATTTCCACAAATAAGTGACGCAACAGCATGGGTTCTATGTCCTTTTCAATAGTGTTGAATTTGAAGATATTGATATCAAAACAAATATAAGATTTTATAGTAGTTCGTGATTCCATCCACAAGTGTAGTAGGGAATTATAGTTTTCATTTAAGAGCAAGCATCAAAGTCCTGAACAAATTCTAATAAGAATAATTAGAGAAATCACTTCTCAATTGCGGAGAAAGGCATTGTAGAAAGAAGATTAAGGGGAAGAAATGAAAAAAAAGAAAAAAATTAAGCTACCTCAATGCTTTGTCTATTTCCTTCATTTTCTGAAGCCAAAACATGTGCTATGAGTACTCTTCTATAGAGTTTACTTTTATCCCACAACAAGAAAACTTTTCAAAGCTTTGGACTTTTGAAGAAGGAAGTTTTCAATATGTTCCCATTTTAAGTGAGTGCATAAGAAATTTTCTATATGAAAAAACAAATAATAAAAGAACACATCAAAAAGGAGTACAAAAATATTTTTTTTGCTTGCTCGCATCAAAAAAATAGTAGTTTTCCATGTTTTGATGGAACGATTGCTTGGATTTGCCGTGAGTTTCATCTTGTGAGAATGATATCACCAAGTTAATTTTTGATCTAAGGAAACAAATCAACTATGAGCTTGCTAAATTTGTAGTTGGAATGGTTGCTTGGATTTGTTGTGAGTTTCATCAAAAAATTCCAACACCAAGCCCTCAAGTCTTGAGCTGTTTCCTCGAAGAAGTGGTGGAACAAGATAGGTTTTATGACTTTTTTAATAGTGTTGAATATGAAGACCTCAATATCAAAACAAATACTTCATTTTACAGTAGTTTGTGATTCTATAATCAAGTCTAGAATGGAATTACGCAATTGATTTAAGAACAAGCTTCAAAGTCCGAAATAAAATTCCAAAGAGAAATATTCGAGATTAGTCTTAAATTGCAAAGAAAGGCATGGTAGCAAGAGTAATTAGAAGAAGAAAGAACAAGGA
>JACGDI010000120.1:0-12634 GCA_014898725.1 Jacaranda copaia
TCAAGAGTTTGAACCCTAACGGACTCCTAGTGTAGGTGTGTATAAATAAATAAATAAAAAATACTATGTATATGTATTTGGCGGATATATTCGTAGAATATGAATGGCGGCGCATGATTCATTGAACATTTTATCCAATGAAATGTATATATTCATACTTTTACAAATGTGATATATTTATATTTATTTATTGTGTATATATATATTTGCTAAGGTGAAAAAATGTATAGAATTAATTTAATGATTTTCTTTTACAAATTTAATTTAATTTAAGTTTAAAATAAATTTCATTAGTAATATATTTAATGTGATATATTTAATTTTCTTTTTGTGATGCTCAAATGCATGCATTTTCTCACGACAAATATATGTAAGATGAAGCAACTTATTTCCTTCAATATCTGGACGCCCTTTTGACCCAAGATTACTGAAAATTAATTAAATTAAAAAACATTATTTAGCAAATGTAATTATTATATTAAAATTATCACATTTAATACATATATTTTAATTATAATTAAATTAAATTAAATTAAAATTTTAATCAAACTCATAACAATAATAACTATAATTAATTGAATCGTGTCTTTCAATTTAACAAGTTGATACAAAATTAAAGAATTCATAATGGAACTCAAAGTCACTTAATCTATTTCACTAAAATGACTCGATCAATTAAATGACATTTTTAGTGGATCGAAATATATATATATATATATATATATCATGCATTAAATTTAGCAATTGTTGCCAAAAATAATACAGATGCAAACTTCAACCATGTATTCTTCCTAGATAATTACTTTTATTATCATATAAAAGAAAAACATCTCACAGCTAACGGATGACAGAAACAGTGGTTGGGCCACTAAGAATTAGACAACACAAGATTATCTGCCACAAATGTCCTGTTACTTCATATACAAAAACTACAACACGCTACTTCTGTGCACTTTCTTAGCCATAATTTCAGCAAATATAGAAGAATATAATTTTGAATGTACTACGTCCAATATTTGATTCCTAGGAAACTTAAAAATTTTGAAGAATAATTGGTCAGTGAATTCCATACTCAAAGAAGCACTGACAAATCAAACATGCAAATAATTATGGTAAAGAAAAAATTGATTGGAGATCCCTGATCATGCAACTTAACTTAGTCATCAAAATTTCCTCCAATTATTAACATAAAACATGAAAAAAGTTGAAACAATTGTAAGTTCTCGATAAATCTTACCTTCTGTTAATGTAAGTTGTCAATAACTTAAGTTAACAATGTGAGTGAGCAATAATCCAACAAAGAAGCATTGGTAAGTGAATCTTGTACCTAAAGAAACACTAACAAAGAAAACATGTGAATAATTATGATTAAGGAAAATTTTGCTGGAGATCACTGAACATTTACCCTAACTCAATCATCAAAACTTCCTCCAAATATTAACATAAAACATTAAAAAAACTGAAACAATTGAAAGTTTTACGTAAAACTTACCTTATGTCAATATGAGTGGTCAATAACTTGAGTTCACAAAGCAACCAAGCAATAATCTAACAAAGAAAATAAATTACAATTGTTTATTGCTTTTTGTTTACTAATGGTGTATCAATTAATATGAAAAAAACATAGATGGATTGTCAATTTCCTTTGAGTTATCTAATTATATCAAAGGCTTTATGTATTATTCAATAGGAATCAATTATTAATTAAATGTAAAGTTAGTTTCATGATTCAAGTCACATATAAAGACTAAGATCATAGTAAAATACCAAACCTTGATAGGGAAGTGATTTTCAAAAAGAAGAAAAATATTTAGGTAGTTGTAAAAGGAAGTTATACCTGTTTGCCGATTGAAGTGCTTCAAAAGTTGATAAAACAGCAGATCATAGCTGCAAATAATAATTAAAAATAAAAAATATAAGTCATGAACAAAATTAATCAGCTAAAATATTTTAATATTCGAGATATTCAAAGGTAGAGCAAACTAAAAAATGAAGGATACTACTAACCTCTGTCTTTTCGTTGTATGGATACACCTATGTAAGTTGCCAAATGTTAATTAAATATAAAGATAGATTCATGAATCAAGTCACGCATTATAATACAGCATTTACATGAATTTATTAAATGCAATTCATTATTTAAAACAAATATGTAGTTCTTTCGTAAAGAATTTTGACTATTAGACTACATATTATGTATATGTATTTGGTGGATATATTCATAGAATATGAATGGCGGCACATGATTCATCAAACATTTTATCCAATGAGATGAATATATTCATACTTTTATAAATGTGATATATTTATATTTATTGTATACATATTTGCTAAGATGAAAAAATTGATAGAATTAATTTAATGATTTTCTTTTACTAGTAAATAAAATGTATATATAAGTCAATCAAAAGGCATAAAAAATCTTGTATGCCATAACAACAATATAGGAAAGCAACTATAGGCCATCCGACGGTACTTGATGGGTTGGATTCCCTCGTGATGCATCATCTTTGTTAAGCTTATACTAATCAATGCCAAGTGGCTTGTAGCCCTCTGGCATAAGTCCCCCATATAATGTGGGAGATCAGGAGTTCGAACCTAAACAAGCTCTTGATGTGTGCGTGTGTATAAATAAAAAAAAAGCTTATACTAATCAATTAATTGAATTTTAAAAAATAATAATAATAATAATTGGATGTGTGAGTTAATGAATTGGCAACAACTGGTAGTGTGTTGATTTGTCTTCCATTCATTACTGTGGAAGTGTTTAAATGTTTATTTCATTAAAGATATATTTATATGTCATGTAATGACTTTATCATGGTTATATATATATTATATGTTTACTTTTGTATTAGATAAATTATTAATCGTAGAAGGACATTTATTTGAAATATGACTTAGTTTCATTAAGAAAAAAATAATAATTGAAGTTAAAAGCCAATGTTTATTTTTTTAAATCAAGAATTGGTAAATATAAATGTAGAATTTTGAAGCTTCAACATAATAATTTATTATAATTTAATATTATACATACATATTATAATTTATTATATATAAATCTAATTTAATAATTTAATAATTCACCAATTATCTGTATCTATACATATTAAATGTAAAACTTTCCTTAAATGGAGACTTTTTTATCTTCACATACAAGTTAAATGTAAAACTTCCATTATTAAATAGGGACAATTTTGTCTTCACATAAAAAGGAAGAAACCAATGTGCTCATTTATACTTTTATAGGTAGTATAGAATAGATATAGATATAGATAACAATAAAAAATTTATTTGATCTATTTAAATAGGATTGATTAGGTTTTATTTTTTATTATTTTATTAATTTTAAAATAATTAATAAATATATATATTATATAATTATAATATTACGATCTAATTAACACCTAGCGAATGGGTGAACTGCAAATGAAAAAAGAAAGCGAGTTGTCCCACCAAAAGATGAAACACTTCACTTATAAAAATGTTTGCTGTTCCATAATGGAGAAACAGTTAATGAATTATGGCACACCCGTGATGACTTTAGTTCTCTAGGTGAAGACCCATTTTCAGTAGCCTATCTTCCCACATTTCTTAGAAATTCCCTGAGAAACTGTAACGAAACTTAAAAACTGACCACAAAGTCGAGTCAACAAAGCAAAGATAAATCGACCATGGAGGAATACGAAAGCACTGATCGCTGATCACAAAACATTGATTCGCAAATTTCCAACTACCCTGCACCAATATTCAGAATTCAGCTAGTTGAAGCATGAATCTGCATCAAGTTTTGCTTGCCTTGCTATCTCTTTGCTTCTTCAATGCCTTCATATCTGCCACTAACAATCCAACCCAATTCCCCAATGATGTTTCAGTTAACTGCGGCTCAAGTGGAACTTCTGCAGCACAAAACGGCAGGGAATGGAGCGGAGATATAAACAACCCAGAATTCTCTTCCTTGCTGCGATTAAAGGGCCCGTCAACTGCCTCAACAGCAATCCACAAGTTGAGGATCTCTGCTGATGATCCAGTTCCATACAAAACGGCAAGACTGTCTCATTCCCAATTCTCCTATGCATTTCAAGTTAATTCAGGTCAGAAAATCATTCGCCTTCACTTTAAACCGGGTCCATACAGAGGCTTCAAAAGGTTTAAGGACTTGTTTGATGTTCAAGCCGGACCTTTCACCCTGCTTAGCAACTTTAGCGCTTCCCTTACTGCTGATGCTCTTGGTGTGAATTCTATTGTCAAGGAGTTCTGTATAAATGTAAAAGAAGATCAACAATTCACCATCGTTTTCACTCCTCCAAGTAGTCAATCACTAGATACATATGCTTTCATAAATGGGATTGAGATTTTCTCAATACCTGCCAGTCTTTCTTACTTTTACAGAGGAGATATTGGAGTCCAAGTGATTGGAAAATCTCTAGTCTATGTTGATAACAGCACAGCTCTTGAAATAATCCACCGACTAAATATTAAACAGGATTCTGTTTTATCAGCTGCTAATACCGGTGACATGTTTGGGATGTGGGAAACGACACCTACGCGAAAAGCAAGCGAGATCAACAACATGACCTGGAAAATATCTGTGGATGTGGGATTTAGGTACTTGGTCAGGCTTCATTTCTCTGAGGTAGGATTCAAGATGGCAGAGATTGGTGGCATTGTTTTTGAAGTCCGCATTAATGAAATGATTGCTGATACTAATATTGACGTAGTCAAGGAAAAGGATGATGAGAATAGCATCCCCTGGTATAGAGACTATATGGTTATGATGAAAGGGAACAAAGAAGAGAGAAAACAGGATATCTTGATTTGCCTACAATCAGAACATAAATTCATGGATGGACATGGACCTCTTAAGGGATTTGAAATAATGAAGTTAAGCAATCCTGATAATAGTCTTGCGAGTCCAAATCCTTTGCCTTCGACACGAGATTCATCATACCATACATTCCAAAATTCACTCCAAGTTCTTGGTAGCAGAAATGCGATTGCAACTGTTACAATAGCCATACTTGCTTTGGTGAACATCACTGTTTATATATTGCGACAAATTCGAGAAGCTAGCAGTACAGATGAGGAAAACAAGCCATCAGCTAGGGCAGAACAACTTTGTTGTCGGTTTTCACTAGCTCAGATCCAACTAGCCACTCGAAATTTCAGTGATGCACATCTTATTGGAAGGGGCGGATTTGGTAAAGTTTACAAAGGCCTCATTGATAATGGAAAAGAGGCTGTGGCCATAAAGCGGCTAAAACCAAATTCCAAGCAAGGGGCACGTGAGTTTTTGACAGAGATTGAAACATTAACTGAGCTCCGGCATGTTAATTTAGTCTCTCTAATTGGCTACTGCAATGAGCATAGGGAAATGATTCTTGTCTATGAGTACATGGCCTGTGGGACGCTAGCTGACCACCTCTATAAACTTTCAAGGAACAGCAATAACAGCTCATCTCTCACTTGGAAGCAACGCCTTAATATATGCATTGGAGCCGCTCGAGGGCTTGACTATCTACACACCGGTCAATCACTCATACATCGTGATGTGAAGGCGTCAAATATCCTGTTGGATGAAAACTTCATTGCTAAGGTTTCAGATTTTGGCTTGGCTAAACCGTTAAGCAGAAGCAAGTTACAAAGTCATGTGAGCACAAAAGTCAAGGGCACATTTGGATACTTTGACCCAAACTATCTCATCACTGGTAAACTAACCAGGAGAAGTGACACATACGCCTTTGGAGTGGTGTTGTTGGAAGTATTGAGTGGGAGACCAGCATTGGATCCAGGGCTTGCAGAGGATGAGCGCATTTTGACCAAGTGGGCTCGAGAAAACATTACCAAGGGAAAAACTGACCAGATTGTAGCTTCAAATCTGAGTGGCGAAATCTCAGAAGACTGCTTGAAGGCATTTGTGGGCGTTGCGGAAGGATGCTTGCATGATGAACCAAAGAAACGGCCAACAATGGCTCAAGTTGTGCTACAACTTGAGTTTGCACTTGAGCAGCAAGAGTTTTCAAAATCTCCAGTATCAAACGTGATAACAAGTAATGTGGATGATATCCATCCATCTAAAGATGATACTAACTTACCAGGTAGGAATTTACAAGTCACAATGGCCTCCATAGATGTGCAAAATATTACACCCCCTTCAAATGAGCAAAGTAATAGCAAAGTAGTTAATGCTGAGCAGCCTGAGCTTACATCTGAAACAAAAGATGGGACAAAAGCCACAACACATAAGCCATCACGACTTTGGCCATGGGATGCACTTTGGAACAGATTTAAACCGTCTGGTAAAAATGAATCGTCATTATCAGGTACGAATTTATATTGCCACAATAAAATTCAAGAACTCCTATTCATATTATGAAGTTCAAATTTCAATGTTCTATGGTACTTATCTTATAAAATGCAATTTTTTAATTTACTAGCAATAACTTTTTATATTTCTGAAGTGTTGTGACCTTGAATGGGAACGAAAACCATTTCTAATCAATTCAATTTTGAGTATATACGGCCGCTGAGTAATTGAATATTTTTCGCCATGCTGTTTTTTGTTTGTTAATCACTCTGCTTAATTGTTGGCTGTACTTCTTGATTAAAGTTTACAAATTTCTTATTTACATATGAAAGATTTTCTTTAGGCAATCCTGCTGGCTACCGTGCCACAGAAACAGCAGAAAAGGAGAAACAAACTATTAATATGCAGGCGACTGCTGTCCCTGCCATTCCAATCAATGAAATAAAGGACATTACTGGTAATTTTAGTTCTAGTTGTCTTATTAGTGAAGACTCCGATGGACATGTATACCGTGCAGTCCTGAAAAGTAGAAAGGCCGCAGCAATTAAAAAGCTAAACTCTAACAGGACGCCAGACGAAGAATTTCTAGCAAAGGTTTGGCCATAACATTGTGTGTTGATATGAATATATCTTTTCACAAAGATATGGTGTTTACATATGGTTTTGCAGGTTTTGATGGCATCCAGCCTAAAGCACGACAACGTGGTTGAGCTACTTGGTTACTGTGTGGGTGGTTATGGTATGCGGGTCTTGGCTTATGAGTATGCTCCAAATGGGTCCCTACATGACATTCTTCATGGTGAGATTGCCTCAATTTTGTTGTAGTGAAGCTACTCTTTGTGATATTATAGATTTTTCTGAATGTATTGGTAAAAATGCAATAGCATTGACCTGTCATGGGCATATGCCAAGAATACTTGTTGCTGTAGTGTTCTAGAAATCAATTTTTGATTGCTGAAAATGAATCCTTGATTACTTGGCATCTTAGTTTATGACAAGTGCTTCCTAATACAATCCTCATAATATTTACTCACTGTAGCTTTTGCTCACTTATCTGATTCCTGGTATTAAATATTCTCTTGTATGGAACTAATTATTTCATTGTTTGCAGGCACCAAAGGTGTAAAGCCAAGCCTGGTTCTGTCATGGGCCCAAAGAGCTAAAATTGCTGTTGCGGCTGCGAAGGGATTAGAGTACATCCATGAGAAGGCACAGATTCATCGTAACATCAAGTCCAGCAATGTTTTAATTTTTGATGATTATGATGTTGCTAAGATCAAAATGTCTGATTCTGGTCCGTCAGATCCATATGATTATCTAGATCCTGATCCTCTCTACTATTACATTCCGCCTTTAAGTCATCTTTATCCCCCTGAGTGAGCTCCTTTTCTCAAGTCTTTCCTAGAGATGAGTGGAACTAGTACTTTCAATTTGTTCTTTTTCTGAGCATGAATATATATTTCTTTTCGGGTGGTAGATATGCAATAACTGGCCAGCTAAATGCGAAGAGTGATGTCTACAGCTTCGGGGTGGTGCTTCTGGAACTCTTGACTGGCTGTAAACCAGTTGATCAAACCCGGCCAAGAGGACAGGAGTCTCTTATAACATGGGTATGCAATTTTCCTAGGTGAATTTTTTCCTAAACTTTATCCAGGCATCCACATGCCATGATAAAAATTTGCAAATTATAAATAAGCAGGCATTGCCAAGGCTCAGTGAAGACAAGGTCAAGCACTGTGTGGATCCTGGACTGAATGGACGCTATCCTAGAAAGGCCATTGCAAAGGTAAAATCACTAGTTTTGCTAAATAGCCTACATTTCAAACTGAACTTTTACTCGTTCCATGTGCATTACTTGTTTTGTGAGACGAATAGAATAGCACTAAATATTGGCTTCAAACAGATGGCTGCAGTTGCTGCATTGTGTCTGCAATATGAACCTGATTTCCGTCCAGACATAAGAGTTGTGGTAAAAGCACTCCGACCTCTGTTGAATACTCCATCTGGGATTTCCAGCCAAACACCAAATTTGTGAATTCCTTTTCTCTCCTAACAACTTCAAAGCCCTGGGAATTGAAAATAGTTGAAATGGATTATCTTATAGTGGTTTGCTGAAGATCTTTTGCCTTCACATTGTTTTATTTAGCTATTCTCCAATATTTTACTTTAATATACTAGTATTACCATAAAGCATGCTCCTGCAAGTAGCTGCTTCATCTGATTGTCTTACCCATTAATTCATAGTTTTTCCCTCTCAAATTATAACTTCTATTTTTATTTCTTGTTGTTTGCTTGGAACGTTCCAAAACTTCATCTTGTAAAATAGATACAGTACGCAAAAGATGCAGCAGTGGGGCTGCAGCCACTAATAATTGGAAACTGAGTTCCAAAAGTGCAGTAACAGATTATTAGCAAACTGGCTGCAATCTTTTATGCAATCTTTTATGTATGGTACAATCATAAAATTCTTTCTTGCTAAAGTTAGTACATTAAGATAAAACTATATCTTCTAGAATTATATAGAACTAACGACAACTATATATCAACATAAAATATAAAAATGTCACAACACATGAACAAATATATTGACAAATTTAAGTTTATTTTATAAAACAATGCATACTTTAAATTTTTTTTTTAATAGAAACATGCTTATAGCATGTATGATTACTTAAGCAAACAAAAAATCTGCATTAATTAGTCAACATCCACTTTAATGAGTAGCAATTTAATTTAAAGAGATATCTTCAATAAGTGCAAAATGTAGATTATTTGTTTAAAAAAATGTCCCTAGATTAGATAGCGTTTCATGGGAAAAAATGGTGAAATATGTCAAATATTTATGTGTTTGCAAATTTGTGGCAAATAATTTCTTTCAATTAAATCATTATTCCTAGAACGACTTAATTTGATGTAATTATTTAGACCAAAACAAGGCAGTATTTCAAGATGCGATACATTTTATATATTTTTTGAATAAAAAAATTGCATTAGCATATACATATACAGTATCAGTACACAAAAAAATAACTCATATATACACATGTAAAAAATCTTTTTATTTCAAACATATTTTCACTACAACAAGTAGCAATTTATTTTTTTTTTAAAAATACTTAAATTGTGCACAATGTAAATTATTTGTTTTACAGAAAGATGATAGTCTGGATAGTATTTTATGAAAAAAATGTGAAATATGTCAATTATCTAACTGTTTGTGAGTAAGGGTTAGATAATATGTTTTGATAAAATTGTCAGTTGAAGAAGTGAAACTATTGATGTATTATTTAGTCATAAAAGCAAGTTTCAAAAGGGCAAATCTTCATTTGAAGTAATGAAATAGTTGATTTAAATATTTAGACAATAAAACTAATTGCTATCTCATAAAGTGAGAAATAATTGCTGAATTCTTTTATGTTATTAAATTAAAAAGTTGGTTGAATGGTGTTGTTAAAAAATATGTAAGAATAATTTTTTGAATTGAAACACAATTATAATATTGTCCTAGGGATAAGACATTGGATGATTTTGTAAAGCAAGTGGCCCAAATACACAACCATATTATAACAACTTCATCAAAAACTTAATGAATATGATTATTTTAATATTTAGTAATTATAATTTATTTGAATTGTAATAAAATATATCACAATAAAATTTGAAACTTAATTTATAATAAATTTAAAAATCCTTTTAAATGAAATGAAATAACTAAACTGCACCTACTTGCTTACTTGCAATATATTCTATGTAAAATTTTAAATTTTGTTCTAGTTATAAAAATAGTTGTAATTTATTGTGCAAATATTTTATTTAAAAAATTTATTTAAATTATGTCTTCATTTGTAAAGTTTATCCCCAAAAAGTTACATTAATTATGAATTTTAAAATTTCATTTTATAATTAACATCTATTTTTGAATTTTTATAAATTAATTATAGAAATCTAAATTGTAAAATTAAAAAAATATAATTTTTTTAAAAATTGGGCTAGGTTCCAAATTTTTCAAAAATTAATTAAATGTAAACAAAATAAAATAATGTTAAAAAAGCAAAAAAAAAAAAAAGGGTGGGGGAAGAAGGTTTCACTTGACAAATCAACGACACTTTCAAAAGTGACCCACCAATATTTCTTTCCCAAACTCTAAATTCTGATTATCCTCCATACTGTATTTATATTATATCTATATGTATAGATAATGATATTCATTTATAAATAATAATTTTTCAATATTTACAGGGGTGTGGTTACTTCAAGTAGCAATACCCTTGTATTTTTATATATATAAAAAAAATTGATAGATTTTATATTTATTATTTTTAAATAATAAATTTGCAATACTAAAAAATGCAACTATTTGAGATAACGGTATTTTTGTACTTCTATATATATAAAAGTAGTCTGACACATTACGATTTAATAAAATATTAGGATCAAATTCATCTTTTAAATTTAATAATAGTTACACCTATTTTACTACTGTAATTTTCTTTTACATAATTAACGGTTTAAATTGGTCTTGTAGGCATGAGACCGTGGAAAGCCCCACTTCTGTGATGCAGAATTGCAGATATTATTATAACACAGATTGCAGAGCTATGAAGCAGCAGCTACTCTTTGCCTTCAAATTCGTCACCCTAACCAGGGTTTATTTGTTGACAAACTCTGGCACAGCCCCAAACAAATTCAGAAATCCCGAAAAATCAATAGCAGTATTATTCCTCCTGGAAAATTTGAAGCGGGTTTTGCTCTACAATGCCCATTTGATCCATAATGCCAAGAATCAGGTCGAAACGCGGGAGAAAGACATCCGTCTTTTCAAAGCGTTCCTCAAAGACTTCACGCAAATACATAAGAATGATGCGGCGCAGGAGGACTCGCTGGGGGCAGATCCAGGACGTGGTGTGTGAAGCTGAAGATATAATCACCGTATTTGCGAATCAGGAGGAGGAGAACAGGGCCCGAATTTTCCTCCAGATGCCACCCAGAGAAGCGGACGGGCGGCGCCTGAAGAGGTGACGGCCGAGTTGAAAAAGGCATCTCTGGTTTGGATCCAAGTTTTAATTAAGATTTTTAGTTTGTATTAATTGATCTAATTCTCTTGATTGATCTCAATTAACTTGGGGTACATTTGATACGAAAGATTAAGATGATTAATGCCTTCAATCCATGTTAGGAATACATTTAATAGAAAAGATTATAATCCCAGGCTGAACTAATATTGACCCCGAGCTCGCACTGTTCATACGAGTAGTGCTAATTATTATTTTATGGTTGGAGATAAAATTATAATTTGCCCGATTAACTAAAAAATACATGAATGAATTTATCCATCATTTTGAAGCAACTAATTTTTAGAGTAAACAAAAAAGAACGATAATAAAATTTAAGAAAATAGTCTTTCTCAATCTTTCAAAGACATGTTTAATATGAGTTAATAGCCCCAACTCAACCAAATAATATATGGTAATAGCTGGTTTGATATGCAAGACTAATAGTGCTGGCCCACCCACAATTTATACGTGGCTCGGCATTGTAGATGAAATTAGGTGTTGCTATTGTAGCAAATCTAGGAGTGATTAACAATTGCACTCATACTAAAATATGATTTTTAGTGCTATTTGTCAAATTTGCCCTCAAATTGAATAAGCTAAATTTCAATTTTGCCCTTCTTGGTTCATTCTTGTCCTTTTTTTTTGTTTCATTCTTGTTCTATACAATTGTTCTCATCATATGTTGAAGTAGGGTTGTAAACGAGCCGAACTCAAGGCGAGCTTAGTAAAAATTTCAAACTCAAGCTCAACTCGTTTGTAAAACACACAAGATCGAGCTCGAGCTCCAAAATTTAGGCTCAAGCTCGAGCTCAAACTCAATGAGCTCACAAGACATCGAATCACAATTGAACTCGAGATCAAACCACACACCCTACAATATCACAATTTCCAAATAAAATATGCATAGCCGCAATATTACAACTACCACCACAAAATACAAGTCAAGAAACCAATAAAATCAACACATGTTTAAACTTCAAAAGAAGGCAAAATTAACAAGCAACTAACACACTCAAAATCTATATCCATGCACGTCAATGTAGTAGGAAGCCACACAATAACATTCAAAAGAACTCAAAAGCAACCATGTTTCCTTGAACTACATATAGTGACATTCCAAAGAAAACTAAAAGCATCAGATAGTAACATGTTAAAACTCATACACATATGTATAGTAGCACAGATGCACAATGACCAAAATTATGTCCAAATTTCTAAAAAGATAGAAAATAAGCAACTTTCAATATCATCCTTAGTTCCTGATGCTGCAAAG
>JACGDI010000120.1:24945-43776 GCA_014898725.1 Jacaranda copaia
TTATAAACTTCTTAATTGTTACTACTAAACTGTTTTATGAATTCCACTTATGTTTTTCTCGAATATTTTTACTATACAAATTCTTGAACTCTTTCACTGTACAAATGATTTCAATTCATGACTTACATTGCACACACTTCGCACTTACTAAGTCTTTTGCTCGTAATCTTTTCTTTTCTTTAACTTCCTCATAGCAGACCTAAATCTTTAGCCCTAGAGAGGATGTTGAACTTGCTTCTGACGAGAATTGGAATTGAAGGTTTTCTTTTGGACTAAGGACTTTGCGATCTCTTTAGCTTTATTGCCATGTTAGCAAATTAATTCTTCTTCTTTAATAATTTTTCAGTTGAGGGAAGAATATTGGGCATTTTGATTTTCTATGTTGTTAGAATTTTTGAATTATTATGTATGTTGGAGTTTTTGTTTATTTAAGATCATGATTTCGGATAGGTGATACTGTTTATTTGGGATTGATTTTCATACTTTAAGACTAGACTATATGGTTAGATTTTGAAGTGTGGCAGAAAAACTATGGAAAATTTGACATTTGACTTGTGCCTGATGCAAAGATTGTGGGACATAGCAGTTAATGCACATGATTTGATAATTTTTTTATTGAAATTTCTTTGTTTGTCTTTTGAAAAATTATTTACTTTGTCAATATAGAATGACCATAAGAAATTGAATATGCAAAACAAATTCTAGTCAACCCTTTCTTCTTTGGTTGTATTTCTATTGTCATTGATGAAACAGCCAACACCTTGGGATATCATAGATCAGTCTTTTGGTTTACAACACAAAAAGGAAGAGCAAAAGAAAAGCTTGAAGCATGACTCTGCTTTAAGTTTTACTTGCCTTGGTATCTCTTTGCTTCATAATGCATTCATATTTACTAGTAACAATCCGGCCCAATTCCACAATGATGTTTTAGTTAACTGTGTCTCAAGTGACACTCCTACAGCATAAAACGACAAAGAATGGAGTTGTAATATAAACCCAAAATTCTTTTCAATATGATAACTATCAATGACTAAGAAATTGAATCTCATCACAAGGTTCGATGGAACTATTGATTAT
This sequence comes from Jacaranda copaia, assembly GCA_014898725.1. NCBI lineage: Eukaryota > Viridiplantae > Streptophyta > Magnoliopsida > Lamiales > Bignoniaceae > Jacaranda > Jacaranda copaia. The sequence continues at coordinate 26,023 of JACGDI010000120.1, forward strand.
TCTATTATTCAGTTCATTTTTAAATAAAAATTGACAACTTCATTAAAGTCGTCATATTTTGAGAGAACTATTTGACCTGTAAAACTACTTGTGATTTGTTTGACTCAAATTGATTATTTTTCTCTTTCATTTATATAACAATTAAAAATTTGTTTGATCTATTCAAATAGGACAATTAAGTTTTATTTTTTTATATTTTATTAATTTTAAAATAATATATAAATATATATTATATATAATTATGATATCACGATCTAAGTAACAACTAACGAATGGATGAATCGGTGAACCGCAAATAAGAAACTAGAAACCAATATTCTTTTAGGTTCTATGGACTATACAATTTTGCAAACTTTAGATGCCATGACCCACGTGGTGTATATCTATATTTTATTACTTTAAAAGTTTGAATGAGTATAGTGATTTTTTTTCCTTTTATGTGAGAATAAAAATATCCCACTCTAATAATATTGCCACATTAAATGCATATGCTTTAATGGTAATTATAATTAAATTAAGTTTATTTTTAATTAGGCTCATGTATATACATTGTATGTAGGCTCATAGAAATAGTAATTTTAATTAAATACATCAAGTCTTTCATCTTAAGTAATGTATATACATTAAATGTATATCATTGTATTTTTACATTTGTTACAAATTAAATATATTTTTAATTAGAAATATAAAAAATAATAATTATATTAAATTAATTAAATAAATTTTCTACTTATCATGTGTAGTACACATAGTTTAATGGTAATTACAATCAAATAACATTTATTTTTAATTGAACTCATAAAAAATAATAACTATAATTAATTAAATCAAGTTTTTCACTTAACAAATGTCTATATATCATATGTATATACATACGTTGTATTTATTAAGTCTATCCAAATTAAGTGTATTTTTAATTAGACATTAATAATAATTGTATAAAATTAATTAAATCAGAATTTTCTACTTAGCAAATGTAATTACATATACATATTGAAATTTATCCTTCTACCAATATATTTAACTGGACTTATAGAAAATAGGAATTAAATTACATCTTCATCTACTAAAACTACTACTATCAGATTCAATACATATGATTTTATGATAAACTACGATAAGATTAAGTGTATTTTAATGAGAATCATAAAAAATAATAACTAAACTGAAATCAATTACGAAAAAATTAATTTATGAGGAAGATACTTCATAAATACATTTGTATAGATATTCATTATGCACTCTCCCTAAAAAATAAGAAAAGAAATATTTTTTGTATATTAAAATATATGCTCAATTCAAATATAATAGTACAATGAATATGACAATAAACAAGAACAGATTAAGTCTTACAATCATTTGTTTAATTAATGAGGAAAAAATAATGATATTTCATGAATCATTTGTACAAATATGAGTTCTTTCTAAAAATAAAAAGAGAAAAATACTTATTATATATCAAAATAGGTGTCAAACTCATATGTAATATTTTAATATGATAATTATGAAAAAGAATAAAGTAAGTTTTCTTTTTATCTTTTCATTTATTTGTGTATTTAAATATATTTCTGAAATATATTTTGGTTAATTTTACATCTAATGATATGCACATAGCACAAGGTGCTTTTGTGTTGTATCACAAATCCGATAAAATTTCTTAATCTTACATATTTAAGTTAAAAGATAAATAATAGTCAAAGAAAAACAAATATATAGTTGATAGCTCTATTAGAAGCCGTAAAAAAGAATCAATTAAAATTTTATTTCTTTAAATAGTCTTTTTAAATAAATTATTTTTCAATTAAAATAATAATGTGGCATTACTAACTTTCAATAATTATTTTTAAAAGGAGAATAGAAATATATATAATTGATTTACATATAATTATATATATAATGATCAAAACTAAATTTTTTACTTGGAACATGATGAAGGATGAGGAAGACCTTGTCAAGACCATAATTTTGCATGATTTAGCTAATCATATGATAAACACTGTTAAAGTATACAACGACAACATAATTAGTAGAATTCACTTGTTATATAATTGACTTGAATTTGATCATATTTAGTTAAGATTTGAATTTTTTCCAAAAACATATATATTGTTGGATTGATAGTTATGTAATTCAAACTATTAAGTTTAATAAATATTATTTGATTTTAATAATAATATTAATCTAACATAGTGAAATGTTTTCTATCAATGATATAAAATAAAATATCAAATAAATACATTTTATTGGATAAAAATATCATATTAGCCATATGTCTCCATCCATACTGTCATGCCCCAAAATCAAACCCTACAGTCTAGTCTCAAGACATGAAACTCAATTCCAAATATATGATATTAACAGTCCAAACTCTTAAAGTTAAACCAAAATCAAACACATCCAATGCTAGTTCTATACACAAAAACTCAAAGTACCATTACCTAATGTCAACTAAAACAAATAGAATTCATAATAATAAAATAGAAATAATAAGCTCAGGAGAAATTTGGTAGTCTACTGCAAAATTTAAACTATGCCTTTAATCTTGATTATCATTGTACGAAGGATCCACCTCCTCACTAGAGCTAAAATGTAGGTCTACCAGAAGGAAGTTAAAGAAAGAAAAAGAATGTGAGCAAAAAACTTAGTGAGTACCAAGTGTGTGCAATGTGACTTTATGAATTTAACATGATTTGTACAGTGAAAATATTTGAGAATTTGTGCAGTAAAACTATTCAAGGAATTGTATATTGAAAATATTCGAGTTTTTACAATGAAAATATTTGAGAAATTGTACAGTGAAAATATTTGAGAAAAACATAAGTGAAAATTTTTTTAAACAGTTAAGCAATAACAAATTAAGAATTTTATAAACAGTTAAACAGTAACAAGTCAAGAGTTTAATAAATAATTTCTTAGACTAACAAAATAAATACGATGAACAGACAGTGTTTGCAAAAGCTAGTCAACCTTATGGCTCTCATTGTAACTGTTCCTTATTGCTTTAGGTAAGGTGCGACCTTACCAAAACAGTGCCTAAGCATCCTCGAGAATTCCTACAACCCACCTCAGCCACAAATGGCTTTTGTTATGTGCTGGGGGGATTAGGCCAACGGCGCTTGGAGTTCAACCGGCTAGCTCGTTGCTGTCCAGTAAAGTCTCTCGCACACACAGACCAAGTTGGATCCAACTAACTGTCACATTAGCAGTAATAGTAATGATAATCAGTTGTTCATCGAATTTAATTACTAGTCTAGAAGTATTAAAATCATAAAGTACATGTTTTCTTGTATCGTGAAACAAAATAAATCATTTATGTGTACAGTAGAATACAGTTATAGTACAATGTAAGTTGAAAACAAGTCACAAACAAATTATACAATAGTATATATCCTTCTAACTTTTGAAACATAATAATATATAGTATTTATAGATTTAGGTGCTCACAGTATTTGTTGAATTGTGAGTCGTCCCCAAATATATAAGTTTCAAATCAACAACTGAAACAATTCCTAGGATTCAATTAACAATCATAGTTCTTCATTGGCATTCAAAAGTTACTAACTTATGTCCTAGACAAATTGAGGAATGATTAGAGGAATGAGGCTACTAAAATCTTTGGATTATTTGCCACTTTTTATTTTAAAATTTCAAACTATCTAATCTTAAAATATTTAAAATATCTTAGAATCCTAATTTAATTGTATCACTGACTACCAAGAGTTATATCTTTCATTAACTCTAATTTCCAATGCCTAAATAATTTCAAACTTTTTAATTTATGTAAATGAACTAATACTTATGATTACGAAGGAAAAGAAATGCATAAGAGTTACCAAAATTAATATCTAAAGAGTCCTAATATAGTTGAAATTATAGTACTAGGAAAGTATTAAATTTTATTATATGTATAATGGTATAAAGTGATGGAAGGTGTGGCTTACCTCTACTCCATCCCCAATAACAACTTCCATTACTGAATTCATCCAATAACGTGTCCCGTTCCCATCTCCACCTGTATACTCCTCAACTATACTAATCTCCCCACCTTTTCCCACCAAAACCAACACCCTCAAATTAGAAATTGGCAGAGTTTTTGAATCCTTGTCACTCCCATTCAGTGAAAAAAATCTCAAATGAAATGGACTCTCAACTCAGGCACATACACAAACACAAACAAAATTTAGTCAAAGGCACCCATGATTATTCCCAATCCTTTCTTTTAATATACAAATGATAAATTCTATTATTCACCAATTCCCAAAAGAAAACCCATCCGTGGACATCATTGATTCTCAAGATACTTAACAATATAAGGGATCAAAACCATTTCACCAATCAAATGGCCTTTTCCAATTTCACATGCATGACTCAATTGTGGTGGTTATCAAATTCATCAAATAGGAAAAGAAAACCATACACTCACTGGAAGATTAAAAAACAAAAAATTAATTTCCTTACCCCGAAACTAGGTGTGCCAATGTCAATCTCCCTATTGTTCTTTTCTTTCTTGTCACCACCGCGGCCAATTCTCTATTTTCTTCTGTCTTTCTTCTTCTTCTCTTTCTTTCTCTTCCCCTATATGGAATATCTAATAAGACAATAATAATAGTAATTTTTATTATATTATCTCAAGATAATTTAATTAATTTCTAAGATCTCAATTATTAATTCCTAGTAACAACATAATACCAATTTATGAAAAACTATAACTTTTTCTCAAGAATTGTGATGTCTAATATATATATATATATATATATAGTGGTCTTAAATATTAATTTCCACTATTTAACTGAGGGGTAAATCTAATGCAAAAATATATACACAAATATATATCATTTTTTGAATGATACAATAAGAAAGCAAGACTAAGAGAAAATAAAATAACATAGGATAAAATAATAGTTAAGTTAAAAGAAATTCTAAGGCGCTACATTTTTTTAATTTAAATAATAAATAAAATTAAATAAGGCAAAGTAATCGATTAAATGTGAAATAACATTATGGGGCATTACACATACCCTACAAAATATATACCCCTTTGGAGCGAAGTATATACCCTTATGTATCCGACAGTAAAAAATTCTTAATTTTTATATGCTAAACATTAAATAATTAATAAAGTACAAATATTTATTTCAAAGAACAAATTTCATTAAAAACGTTAGGTATATATAATATTAATTCCCAACTTAATTCATAATCCAACACTTACAGATTTATGAAGATAACTAGCAAACTTTCGTGGAAATAATTTTCACACTTTTTTTAAACAAAAAAAACAGTTATAAATACTAAAATATTTTTATTTTACACAATGGTGCCTAAATGTTTAAAATTGATCAAAACTTAACTTTCTCTATTTGGGCTTGACTAGGAAGAGATGAAAGTTAGAACGGAATCATAATATATAAATCAAACATAAGAGATTTTTTTTTTGTTTTTGTGTTAAATTTAAATTAAAAAAAGTGGTCCATTAAAAATCTAAGATGAAATAAGTAAAATAAGTTTTATTTATGTATCTAAATTTAGTGGAAACTAATTTACAAGCCGCTCTAAATCATTTGAATCATACTTTTAATTTTAATTCATAAAATGACAATTGAATTATTGTGTAAAAAATAAAAAGACTTTTCAATTAACAAAAAGAAAAAATAAAAATTAAATTCAATTAAAATTATTGAATGAGAACTAACATAAATTTAATTCATTGAGAGTGATGGAGAATAAATTGAAAAATAAAAAGTTATTGAAATATCACCAAAAAATGAAAGAATTCAATAATTGGCTACTATTAGTTATTATATTATAAAAAGATACATATAAATCAAGTTTTTTAAATGTTAAGTTTTTAAGATATATTTTATGTTAGTCATTAGTCGATTCACATGTTTTCGTTGTTTCATTTTTCAGTAAAGGGTTCCTAAAATGGTAGTGAATTGATAAACTTCCATCTTGAATCAACTTCATGTTAGTTGATTTAATATAAGATATTCTCATATATATTTTAAACATGATTGTAAATGGTTATTTAGAAACATTTCACCTATATTTTTAGATACATGGACATGATTTTCTAATAATAATTGATGTTATTATAGCATATTTGTTTTGATAAAAATGTGGCATTACTAATTTTCAATAATAATTATTTGTAAAAGGAGAATAGAAATATATATATATAATTTATCATGATTTAGCTAATTATATGATAAACATCGTTAAAGTATACAACAAGAACATAACAAGTAGAATTCACTTATTATATAATTGACTCGATCTTGATCATATTTAGTTAAGATTTGAATTTTTTTTCAAAAAAGTATATATTATCGGATTGATAGTTATGAAATTCAAACTATTAATTTTAATCAATATTTATTTAATTTTAATAACAACGTTTATCTAGCACAGTGAAATATTTTCTTTCAACAATATAGAATAGAATATCAATAAATATATTTTACTAGATAAAATATCACATTAAACCGTATGTCTATGCCTGTACCCTACAAAATATATACCCCTTTGGTGCGAAGTATATACCCCACCAAGTGCGTAGTATCCAATAGCCAAAAATCCTTATTTTTTATATGCTAAACATTAAATAATTAATAAAGTACAAATATTTATTTCAAACAATGAATTTCATTTAACAATTTAGGTATATATAGTAGTAGTTCCCAACTTAATTCGTAATCCAACACTTACAAATTTATGAATGTAACTAGCAAACTTTCATGGAAATAATTTTCACAATTTTTTTATCAAATAGAAAAGTTATAAATACTCCAATTTTTATTATACACAACGGTACTTAAATGTTAAAATTGATCAAAACTTAACTTTCTCTATTTTGGCTTAACTAAGAAGAGACAAAAGTGAAAATGGAATCATAATAAATTAATTAGACCCATGAGAGAGTTTTTTCTTTTTTCTTTCAATTTTAAATTAAAAAAGTGGTCTGTTAAAAATTTAAGATGAAATAAGTAATATAAATTTTACTTATTTATCTAAATTTAGAGGAAACCAATTTACAAGTCCCTCTAAATCATTTGAATCATATTTTTAGTTTTAATTCAATTGAAACTATTGCTTAAAAAAATCAAAAAGACTTTTCTGTTACTAGAAAATAAAAATTTAAATTAAATTAAATTTATGGAATGACAACTGGCACAAATTTAATTTATTGAGAACGATAGAGAATAAATTGAAAAATAAAAACTTCTTCAAATATCACCAAAAATGAAAGAATTCAATAGTTGGCTACTATTAGTTATTATATGGAAAAAAATACATATCAATCATGTTTTTTAAATGTTAAGTTTTAAAGATATGTTCTATTTTAGTCATTATTCAATTCAAATGTTTTCGTTGTTTCATTTTTCAGTAAAAGGTTCTTAAAATGGTAATGAATCAATAAACTTCTATCTTGAATCAACTTCATGTTTAGTTGATTTAATATAAGATATTCTCATATATATTTAAAACATGATCATATATTGCTATTTAAAAACATTTCACCTATATTTTTAGATACATGGACATGATTTTCTATTAAAAATTAATATTACTATAGTTTATTTATTTTGACAATAAAGACAAAATAAAATGAAGAGGAAACATCCCACACTGAGTATTATAGAGAGACGGGCATATATAGATAAAATTAAAGAGTCTAATAAAATAAGAAAATCAATTAAATCATTGAAGGAGAAAAATATAAAACTTAATAAGTTACAACCTCTCTTTTAACAAAGTTTTGAATGAAAAAGAGTTAATTCATAAAAAATTCAATTGTCAATATTTACCACTTTATAGCTTCTATGAACATAAATGACTTCTTATCAATCAACATATTAGCAATTTTTCAATGAATATGTACTCTTGATTTTTCAATAAATATCATATATGTGGGAAAATTATCATACATATGCTAGAGTTTTAATTCAATCTCATATTTTGATTCAATTTGAGAATTTATAATCCTGTGTGCTTGAAGACTCATGAATTGAATAAGGTACTTAATTACATCTATTGCAATGCTGTAAGACTTAAAAAGCCATGCAAATTGTGTGGTAATGGAAATGCTTCACTTTAAATGGCAAATGAATTATATAAATAGGAAAGGTTATGAACTTTCTAAAAGGTATATGAGTTTTGAACTGCATATTCTCTTTTACTTCATTTAGTGTATAATTATACAAAAATTTGCATCTACAAGGGTGGAGTTATACTATCAAACACAAGGCATGGTTATTATGGTTTTCCAAGATTAATTTCCAAATGAAAAGAAGTATGGTAATGTTTAATTGTATTTTCCCTAAACAAAAAATGAGCTTGAAAATAGAAAGTACTAAAAAAAATTAGATTTATCATAAGCAATTATGAGAAAACTTCTAAAAATTTATGGAGATAAATTCATATGCAAAAATCTTCAAACGGTTAAATGATTATCTTTCAATGAATGATATTCAAGTCTATATCTTAAAAAAAAAAATTATTACACTAATTTATTTATAATTCTCCAAATTTTTATCAAGTTGCGGCAATTTTGGTGGAAAGAAACAATCATAATATATCAATGATACAAGATATTATTGTCCTTGCACCTTGAGATCATAAATATAGAATAATATATTATTATGAATGTCACATCCTACTGCAATAGCCACTTCTTTTTCCAATGGGCGATATAAGATGTTACTTGGGGATTTAGAAAAAGGATACCAAAACGTCCAATAATGCAATGCAAAAGAATGGATCTATCGAGCTAGGAGACTCTTACAAGTTATTGAAAAATAATAAATATTTTTATACCCTATTTGTAGTTTATTCCATTATTTATTACTCTTATATAGAGAAGAAATACTTGTTTTCTTTTTACTATAACATACGAAGTTTAACCAATACAAAAACTAATCTATTAGCACTTATAAAATTACAAATTTGAAAATTTAAGTAGAATTTTTCTATTCCTTATTATCAAAATTTTAAACATTTTTCATATGATTTTTCATATTTGCAAATTATAATTTATTTATATAGATATCAAGTTTCTACTATTGATTCTATAGTAATTCTTGTAGAGAACAAGAATTCCACTATTGGTTCTTCAAATTAATAACATCAAATTAGAAACTATAAGATTGATTACTATTAGTATCCCTATCAAATATTAGATGTCTAAATTACAATAAAGTATTATAGATATCACCTTAAAAAGAGAGACAATGGATAGTGAGATTAGGAAAAAGAATTATTTTTCAACATCTTTTATTAAGGGTTCAAACCATGTAATAGATATTCGTAACATACAATAATTGGGATAAACGATGTAGACATTGGAATGGAAGAAAGTAAAAACTGTAATAGATTGCATACATGATGCAAATCCCGTAGAAGAAGAAACATATTACCTTAAATTATTATTAAACTATGTTAGAGGCTCAACAAATTTATAACTTCAAATGACAATTTTTATTTAACTTTTTATTTGTTTATGTGCTAAACACTTAAATTAGATATAAATAGAAAATAATTTATAGAACAATTGAAGCACCCCCTCTTAGGACGGCACCTAAGCTGGGGCACTACCGATTCAATCTTAATATTTTGCTTGTAGCAAGTAGTAGGCCAACAAAATTTTCTCTTCAAATCCTTAAACAAATGCACAGCATTTTAACTTAACACACTCTGGGCAAAACGTCTAACTACATAACATCAGAAAAATATATACAAGCTTAGGTCTTCATGATCATCCGAGACATATCACAACATCTTAAAACCAACTTGACGTACTCAGAAAGTTATTTACACAGTCAAGAATCTAGTACATTTCAAAATACATTCAAGCATGAAGGTCTCATTCACCATTCTTACCTGTTTGAAAGAGATCAAAATAATAAGGGAGGTTAAATCGTAAGGACTTAGAGAGGGAAGATAGAAGAATACAATTTAAAAGAAGTTAATGAGGTACGACTTTCAATAAACACAGAAGAATACAATTTAACAAAAAGGTGATGAAGTATGACTATCAATTATCAATTTGATAACGACAACGAAGTCAATATGAATCAACAATGTATACACATGTAATCAAAGTTAACAGACTATTGGTCATTCCATCCTTATTACTCCTAGATCAAATCATAATTGTGAATACCGGACACTGGTATTGTATAAACATGAATTTACTTATTACTCCAGTACTCAAGCACTCATATCGACGGGTAACAACTTGTTGTATGGCATGGTCAACTGCATGCCTGATCCACTCACAGTTCACTACCCCCAACTACCTATAAGTCAGGATCGTAAGTGGGTATTAGCTAGAAGAACTGTCACCATTGGTCCATTCTGCCCAGTCGTTTTTTCAAACTTAGCCCTGGGCCCATTCCCTCCATGGCATCCCTCCGGGTGATATCCGGGCCATGGCATCCCATGGGCTAGTAACCATCCATGTCTTCACATAGGTTAGTATAATATAATGCCAACAAATAACAATTCAACTTTTAAAGCAATAAACACAAGTGTAACCAAGTAAAGTTTGGAAGAGGTCTAATATTGAAATCCAGAGGTGCTAACGGGAACAGACTCAACAGAAGCCCCCCACTGGACATGCCGTGTGGGCTAGTGTAGCCCTGTGCTCTGCCCAGCACATATTTTATAGTATTGATCGAACAAGATCTTTAAAAGAGTCAAGAATTCAACAAGATATGAGTTTGAAACAATTAGTGTTCATAATGTACTGGTTGGCAAGGCCATTTCAGATTGCAAAATGATTCAACAAGTAATGTGGGGTCAGCTAGCAAGGTTGTAGGGTATAAAGGACAAGAAAAGAATAGTATAACAAGAGTTATGGACACCAAAACAAAAGCAAGCAGTGTATACTAACAGAAATGGAAATTTACAAAACATACCCTCACAGGGGTTGCGACAACAATAGATAATTATATTCGAGGCCAGAGTGGCAAACCCTCACAGAGGTCTTCAAATCAAATAACAGATAATAGATCAGAATTTCAAACATATTTCAAACAATCAGAGTATGTCACAGAAATAGAAAACTCATACAGAGGCTTATCACGAATAACAGATAGTTAGAAAAAGTGCCAAATTGGCAAACCCTCATAAGGTGCAACAAATCAAGGGTAAGCTTAAACAAAGTAATAATGCAAAGTGAGAGACCCTCAACTTTTATAGTTTCAACAAAATAATTGAAGCCCATAATCTACTGATCTGCAAGACCTACTTCGCCATCACCTAACCAAAATAATATATTCACAATCAAAATTCAAATTCAACTCTAATAGTCTACTACAATTTACATCATCACTATTCCAAAATCACTAATCTATTAATTCTCACAATAATAAAGACCCAATAGGTACTATCTACACAAAGCCTTAATTAAATCAATTAATCTAGAATTACGCACAATGTTCTATATCGGTCCCAAAATAGCATGATATCTCATTCTTATGTACAAAGTCATGGTCATATCATATCATCATCCTAATTCACATAATATAGTCCAATTTCCTAGATAATTAATCCTAAGCAAATACCACTTAGTCTTGCATTACATAATCCTTATTATCCTTATTAAATCCAAATTTGGCATCTAGCACAACATGTTCAAGTCTATTATGCTTACATATATATCTTGCATATCTCAGTTCTTGGTCCCAAATCATAATTTTGGTCTAATTAACTAGTATTTATATCATAGGTTAGCCTAACAATTTACTCCGATTAAATTAGAAATTAATTAGTCAAAGTGTTACCTATAATTAGATCAAGGAAACCTCGAATTCATGAACTAAGGACACCACCATGATCGTCCCGTCGAGGAAAAGTTTCTGTCTGGGCACCGCCACTACCAAAAAATATCAAGACCACCACTATTCGCTTTCTTTCTTCCTCTTGAATCCAACAGTACCTTTAGTTTTCAGATTTGAGGTCGAGAAGGCCCTCAACTATGGCTCAAAATTTTTAGCTTCACTTTTCACCATCGTGCCTATAACAGTTGTTTCCACCGCCACCATTGCCCTGCTCCCCCATGCTAGGCCACCAACTCATTTCTCTGTACCAAGGGCTTTCAGAACCACCGTCTAAATCATCTATCAAATGCCGACCAGTTGTTGATTGTGAGGTCAATTTTTGGGGTCTTCAAACTGTGGAGCTTAGCCAGCTGGGTTTGTGTGCATATGGTGATTGTGTTGCTGGGGGTGGTGAGGGAAGATGGTTGGTGAGGTTGGGTAGTGGAAAAGCCGCCAGTAATGGTGTTGCTAGTGAGAGAGAGAGTGAAGAGAGAAAGGAAAGAGATGGTATGGTGATGGCGAAGAAAATGGAGAATGAATAGTGAGGTGGTGATGAAATGAGATGATGTGTGTGTGTTTTATAAATTTAACCTTTTTCTTTTTTTTTAATAAACTTCAATTTTTTAAGAATTGACAATTGGTCCTTAATCTTGATGAATTATTCAATTAAGTTTTTTTAACAATTACAAATTAGCCCCAAAAATTTAAATAAAATAATAATAATATAATGAATAATTAAATTCCACAAAACTGAATATAATAAAATTTAAATTCTATAAATTAAAAAATTTTGGGGTGTTATAGACTCCTCCCCTAAAAGAATCTAGTCCCCAAATTCTCACATGAAAATTAAAAGAGTTTGGGATGCTGCTAGTGCATGAGATCTTCTCTTTTTGGTTTCCTAACATATTCATTCTTCCTAAGACACGTGGTTACCTCATTGTTCTTAGGTGGGCTCGCAGTCCCCCAATCCATGGTTCTGTTATCTATTACCACTTAAAGTTTTTCTTTGATTTTTATGATTGTGCCTATAGGAAGTAATTAAACTATCCCAAAAGAATTTTTGATTATCTTGTGACATTTCCAAGTGCTTTTATGCTCATTGCCACATATTATTTCCATACTTAAAAGGTTCTCCATCTTACTACAATAAGTTTATATCATGAATCCTCCTATCTCCAGATCCATTAGTAGAGGAGCAATAAGATCTAAGTTCATCACACCTCATTCTATATTCAAATGGTCTTCAACTTCACCCCAATAGAAGAAAACATGCTATTATTTAAAAGATCACAAAAGCATCTTAACAACTAAAGATAAACAACATTACGAGTTCATACTTACGTAATTCTTTTTTTTTTTACTAAGGGAGAATCAAATTTAAACTTAGCATACCAAACTTCATAATAAGTCCTACATTCCCAATAGATAGCTACAAGTTTATAAGACCAAACGCGCTAGATATAATCACGAGCAATATATCTACTGCTCCCCAGATTCCGTCTGGGACATAAACCAAAATTGGCAAAAAGAAGACTTTCCTATACCCTTCAAGGGCTCAAACAGAACCTTCAATCACTTGTTTCCCTTTTCCTTTTTAAGTCCTTAAAGCTCTCTATCTGTAGTTAGGACATTCTTTGACAAGGCGTTGATCACTACAGCACCTCATGCACCTTCCTTGCCTTTTCCAACAATTAGATTCCTTGTGATTTAATAGGCCACAAAATCTACAAATCTTTTCTGATGTCCCAGATTAGATTTTTTGCCATTTTTGACTTAAACCACTTCCCTTGCTAACAACTCCGATATTAAAAGTTGTTCATATCTTGTCTTTACCTCCATTTGTATGTACCTCAAGAGGTTTTTGTTCCACCTGCAAGGCCCTCTTTAAGGCTTCCTCGAAGTTAGACTACTCAAAAGGCATAAAGGTCCATCGTATCTCAGATCTTAGTCCTATAACAAATTTTTCAATTCTACACTTCTCATTTCTCAATACCTATTGGGCATATCGAATCAACCTACTAAAACTTGCCTCATATTGCCATACTGTCCTATCTACTTGAGTAAGACCTTCAAATTCTTGTTTTCGGGCGTCCCTTACTTCTTGTGGTATATATCTATCTATAAATTCCCACACAAAGTTGTCCTAGGTACGAGGTACCCCCTTATATTCCCATCGTTGGCTTACTAAAGTCCACCATTGACTTGCAGCTCCTTCCAAAAGATAGATAGAAAATATAAATTTGAGGTCATCTAGGTAACCTAACATTTAAAAAATATCTCAATCTTCCTAATCCAAGCTTCCGTATTTTGGTGATTCGATTCACCTAGAAACTTTGGAAGGTAAAACTTTAGAAGTGCATTATAGTCCTGAACTTGGAGGTTCTTCATCTCTCTCTAAGTTCTCAATTTAACCTTGCTGCTGGTCCAATTGTTGGAATTGCTGCCACATTACATTCATTTGCTCTATAACTTCTCTTCTTACTATTGATGGCACCTATAGACCTCGTGTTTCTCCCTCAACACTTATTGGATGTCTTCGTTCTAAGGTATCTTTCTCTAGACTTTCTTGGTTAGGAAAATGCATTGGGAGCAATTCTTGTGACATCATTCAATAAGTTGCAAACTTTGTAAACGCAAACTACACCTATTTGTAATATTTAAATGAGGTGTTTATCAGTTAGTATCTATTCATTGTTAGCTATCTATGTACATGATTTAGAATATATACACAATTTCTTACATTTTCAAAAGTAAAGAAGATAAAAGTAATTTTAATAAATTTTCAATAACCCATAATAGAAAGAAAGGAGATCTGTTATCAAATAATTGAAAAATAAAATTCATTAATATATTAGGTTAGCATTAGCAAAGTTACATCAATGTACACAAGTCTAGAGTTTCCAAAATAGCTATGCTAATTACATGCCTGAACATACATAAATGATAAGGTGTAAAGAGAGAGAAAAGAAAATATTAGCTAATGCTATGCACGCTAATAGTTAGAAGCTACTACTAAGCGACTACTACCCCATACACATACATACAATGTATCTACGGCCACCACATCATTTAGCTCTAGTTTTTCCTGTTAGGGATATTGGAATCAACATCCTTGCAATCATCCTTCCATTGCTAGAAATCATCCTCCATCCAAAATTAGGGTTGTCCTCATCATAGTCAATCTCTCGATAACTATATCATTCGAATTATATCATATAAATTTATCTACTACTAATCTATCTATATAACCTTTCAAATTATCCAATGTGATTTCATTCAGGAGAATCTTCAACTTAAAATTCTGAAATCTCATAAGTACATCCAAACGTAAGCTATTTCTCCAAGTTTCAATTTTTTTTTTAAATTCAAAGAGCCCCATGCTTGGCATTTTTAGATTACTGGATCTACACTAGTTTTCTTGAAATCTTATCCTTTTATCATTGATTATTTCTTAAATTTTATAGCCCATGGTCTCAATTTCCTATCTTCATAATTCTTGTCAACATAATCATACCATCCATGCCATAACTATATATGTGTGTCAAGTACTCTTTTCCTTAACAACATTCTATCTATCATATTTATCTTTCTATCATGTCACCCTTTGCCTTTAGACATGCAGTTAGGTTCTGATTCCTCGCATAACCAAAATTCCATTCAATCCTAATAATTATGCATTCTCTTAAGTATAACGCTACCCGCATTAATCCTTTTCCTGTATACCCTCATTATCAAATTTTCATATGTAAGAAATTAACAGGAATTTGTTCATCCCAAGGTAATCACCTTCTAGTACTATGTACTTTCTCAGGATGATCCTTGCTCATCATTTGAGTTCTCATTTGGATCTTTCTCCATCTGGCTTGTATGATATGAAGTTATTGTACTTAAGCCTCTATTATTCTAACTCATTCTCCTTTTCATTCAATATCTTTCATAAGCTTTTCCAAGAGGTGGCCCTTAGGACCGAATATTGATTTCAAATGGCTAACTCTGCTCAACTTGGCATGAGCAACTCATGTTGATCACATAACCTATCCTTGAGTGCCTGATGCATCCTTAGCAAGCTCATTTTCTCTTGTGCTAAACCTTAATCCTTTCCTCTGGAAACTTATTACTCCTTTCCTATGATTGTCAGCCATCCCACAATACATGAGTCACAAAATTCATTTCATTAACACTAGACTATTTAAACTCATTCCTAATTTCCTTAGGTTCCATCAAACCATTCAATATATATCAAATATTCAGAGTTCAAATCCCAACTAACCTAAATAGAAGGTTACCTATGATTCCCAATAATATTCAATGCCAAGGTCATCGTTAAAACCTAGGCTCTCGTAAGTCCATCATTTCTTGTCACAACAGTCTTAATCGTGTTAACCTAGGTCTTTAAAACCCAGGCTCTAATAGAAGAGATGTATCGAAACAAATTCTCTACTCATTATAATTCCAAAGCTAAGCTTAACGTTACTATTCCCAAACTTCAGATCCAAGAATCACGTCCCAGTGTCATTCGAGCTATCCTTAATCTAATATTCACATCCAAATCAATCCCAAATTCAAGTCTAATCTCTAGTAAGTCCATTGATTCAATCACTACAATCATTCTCATATTAGCCTAGATCATCAAAACCTAAGCTTTTTTACCATCTCTAAAGCACCCCCTCTTAGGACGGTACCTAAGTTGAGGCACTACTGATTCAATCTTAATATTTTACTTGTAGCAAGAAATAGGCCCACAAAATTTTCTCTTCAAATTCTTAAAAAATGCACAACATTTTAACTTAACACACTCTAGGCAAAGCATCTAACTACATAACATTAGCAAAATATATACAAGCTCGGATCTCCATGAATTTAGACCTAGCAATTGGGTACCCGTGGGTAACCCAATGATAGGTAACAATGGGTAGGGTAAATTATCTATTTTTTATTGGGTACAAGGTAGGGGACTTGTTACCCATCCTCACAGGTAACGAATAACCCGTGGGCACCCGTAACTTATTTTTTTTTATTATTTAAAGATAAATTAATGTCCAACTTGTAACTTACATGATATTACTCAAATAGTAACTAAATAAACTTAAAAAAAAAGACTACAAATTTCAAACATTAAATTGAACAAATACCTAAAGCATATTAATAATATTGTAGTTTAAACTTACATCTTAAGTATTCAAAATCTACCAAATTTAAAGTACATCACATTCAAAAGTTCAAACTTAAATTCCATTACATACTAAAAATTTTTGAATTGAAAGTATAAATATCAATCAAACATTGTTGCCCTTGTAGAAGAAGATGTTGCATCCATGGGAATAAATATTTATATGTAAATATATTATATATAAAAAAATTATAAATAGTAATTACCCACGAGTACCTGCAGGCCAGGCCAAAAGCGGTGGGTAAATTGGGTACAAGTAAAATTACACATAATTTCTTGGTTCAAAAAATTAGGCTCATTACCCATATTTTTTTGGGTACCCACAAGTGTGAGTTAAAAATTGCCAAGTCTATTCATGATCATCTGAGACCCATCACAACATCTTAAATCCAACTGGACATACTTAGAAACCTATATACATAGTCAAGAATCTAGTACATTTCAAAATACATTCAAGCCTGAAGGTCTCATTCACCATCCTTACTTGTTTGAAAGAGATCAAAATAATAAGGGAGGTTAAGTCCTAAGGACTTAGTGAGAGAAGATAGAAGAATACAATTCAAAAGAAGTTAATGAAGTACAACTTTCAATGAACATAGAAGAATACTATTTAACAAGAAGTTGATGAAGTACGACTATCAATGATCAATTTGATAACGACAATGAAGTTAATATGAATCAACAATGTATACACATGTAATCAAAGTTAACAAACTATTGGTCATTCCATCCTTATTACACCTAGATCAAATCATAATT
>JACGDI010000120.1:44086-58324 GCA_014898725.1 Jacaranda copaia
CCATGTCTTCCCATAGGTTAGTATAATATAATGCCAACAAGTAACAATTCAACTTTTAAAGCAATAAACATATATGTAACCAAGTAAAGTCTGGAAGAGGTCTAGTATTAAAATCCAGAGGTGCTAATAGGAACAAACTCAAGAGAGGCCTCCATTGGACATGCCGTGTTGGCTAGTGTGGCCCTTTACTCTGCCCGACACATATTTTACAGTACTGACAGAACAAGGTCTCTAAAAGAGTAAAGAATTCAATAAGGTACGAGTTTGAAATAATTAGTATACATAATATATTGGCTGACAAGGCCATTTTAGATTGCAAAATGATTCAACAAGTAATGTGGGGTCGGCCGACAAGGTTGTGGGGTATCACGGATAGGAAAAGAATAATATAACAAGAGTTCTAGACACCAAAACAAAAGCAAGTAATATATACTAATAGAAATGGGAATTTAGAAAACATACCCTCGTAGGGGTTGCGACAACAATAGATAGTTATATTCGAGGCTGGAGTGGCAAACCCTCATAGGGGTCTTCAAATCAGAAAACAAATAATAGATCAGAATTTCAAAACATATTTCAAACAATCAGAGTATGTCACAGAAATAGAAAACCCACAGAAGGGCTTATCACGAATAATAGATAGTTAGAAAAAGTGCCAGATTGGCAAACCCTCATAGGGTGTAACAAATCAAGAGTAAGTTTAAAAAGAGCAATGCCGCAAAGTGGAAGACCCTCACCTTTTGTAGTTTCAGCAAAACAATTGAAGCCCGTAATCTACTAATTAGCAAGACCCACTTCATCGTCACCTAACCAAAATAATATATTCACAATCAAAATTCAGATTCAACTCTAATAGTCTACTACAATTTACGTCATCACTATTCCAAAATCACTAATATATTAATTCTCATGACAATAAGGACCTAATAGGTACTATATACACAAAGCCTTAATTAAATCAAAAATTCTAGAATTAGGCACGATGGTCTATATCAGGCCCAAAATAGCATGATATCTCGCTCTTATTTATAAAGTCATGATCATATCATATCATCATCCTAATTCACACGATATAGTCTAATTCCTTACATAATTGATCCTAAGCAAATACCACTTAGTCTTGCATTACACAATCTTTATTATCCTTATTAAATCCAAATTTGTCATCTAGCACAACATGTCCAAGTCCATTATGCTTACATATATATCCTGCATGTCTCAGTTTTTCGTCCCAAATCATAATTTTGGTCTAATTAACTAGTATTTACATCATAGGTTAGCCTAATGATTTACTCAAATTAAATCAGAAATCAATTAATCAAAGTTTTACCCACGATTTGATCAAAGAACCCTCAAATTCACAAACCAAGAACACCAATGCGATTTTCGTATCGCGGAGAAGTTCTGTCTGCGTCGTCGCGGTCAGAAAATGTCAAAACCACCAGCATTCACTTCTTTTCTTTCTCCTAAATCCAATGGTGCCTTTAGTTTTCAAATTCGAGGCTAGGAAGGCCCTTAACTGTGGCCCAAAAATTTCAACTTCACTTCTCATTACCATGCCCGTAATGGTTGTTTCTGCTACTGCCGCCGCTCTACTCCCCTATGCAATGCCACTAGCTCATTCTTTGCACCAAGGGCTTTCAAAACCACCATCCAGATCTCCTGTTGGACACCAGCCAACCGTTGATTGTGAGGTTAGTTTTATAGGTCTTCAAACTATGGAGCTTAGCCAACTGGGTTTGTGTGCATGTGGTGATGGGGTTGCTAGGGATGGTGAGGGAAAATGGTTAGTGAGGTTGGGTGGTAGAAAAGCCACCAGTAATGGTGCTGTTGGTGAGAGAGAGAATCAAAAGAGAAAAGAGAGAAATGGTACGGTGATGGTGAAGAAAATGAGAAGGAATAGTGAGGTGGTGATGAAATGAGATGTCGTGTGTGTTTTATAAAATTTAACCTTTTTCTTTTTTCTTTTTTTATAAACTTCAATTTTTTAAGAATTGGCATTTAGTCCTTAATCTTGATAAATTATTCAATTAAGTTTTTTTGAAAATTACAGATTGGCCCCCAAAATTTAAATAAAATAATGTTAAAAGGGTTTTTTAAGGTCTAGTACCCATAATATCAACTTATCATCATGCATTCATTTTTTAGCTGTTTATATCACAAAATAATGATAGCCCCATAGATATGCATCACAACATGTATCATCTCTAGATGTAGTAAACCAGATTGTCTCCAACAAACTTAAACTAATTCACTTAAACATCTAGGATCCACTTAACCGCATCTCAATATTTGCAACAAGGATCAATTCACCATTACTAAGCATAAGACTAGTAAAGTATACACATAGTATACTTTAAAACTTTCTCCACTGCTTAAATAATACTTGCTAGCATTTCTTCTTTCTTCAATTTTGAGGCATTTCTACTAAGAACATAATCATTAGCATAATGCAAATATAGTTATTCTTAGAGAAAACTTCAAAGGACTATTGAATGATCTTGATGTTTAGACACCAAGTGTGCATCTTTCTCTCCTTTGTCCATCTCAAAAGGACAATCACTTACAAGAGATGACATTTCATGCCACTTATAGCCATCATATTATCATCCATATATAGTGAGAGAACCAATCTATTTGCTTATCCTAACATACTATTAGTGACCTTATTCAATCATCATTAAGCCTATCAAGAGAGAGCTTGATGTAATTGATAGCAACACTACTTAGATGACAACTCAAGCTATAAATGGAGCTTTTTAAGTAATAATCTTACTTTTTTTGCCCCACTACTTGAATTTTTTGGATGATCCACATAGATCTCCTCATCTATTTCTCATTTGGATATGTCCATTCTAATCATCTAAGACAAACTTAGATGAGAGTAGCAACAATTGATAGCAATGGTGAAAAGAAAAAAAATCTCACCACTAAGGGAGAGTACTTTACCCTTCTTTAAACTTTACACGTGTTAATCAACTCATTTGCTTAGTGCTTTGACCTTACGAAATCATGTATTTCTAATGGTCTTGCACCTCGAGACTAATCAACTAGCTATTAGATTTTGTTCTTAGTTATTGAATTCACTTTTTCCTTTATATCAACTATCCACTTTAAATAATAAGTGAAGTCACAAATGTTATTTTAACTCATCAACATCCACAAACAATGATCATAAAGGATGCCCACTCAATCTCATGTAAACGATGGGAACACTTCATGTTCAACCTTATTTGTGAAATTTGAGAGTACTTTGTTCAAGTGAGATACTCCCACTAGCATCAGAGTCACTCCCACTATCCCAATGATAACTAGATGAGCTTTATGAAGCAACACCTTCTCTAGAAAAATGAGCACCTGTTCAAGGATCTTGCAACTCATAGTTCAAGATTCCTTCACACTTCACATGATCTAATAAATCCTCCTCAAAAGGAGATCTTTTTATGCGACTTAATCTTTTTCATTTTCTCAAATATTGTGTTCATCACCTTGTGAGAACATACCTCGTTAATTCCCTTAGGCGCATACCATGAATTTTTGGCGTGCAACCATCGTACAAAAATTGGAGAATCTATTCTGAGACACATATTTTCATGATTTAGGCTACAACCAAGAATTATATCTCCTCAAGTGAGACAAGATCAATTTGCACCATAAATATGGCTTTACTATAAGTATTTGACTCCTCAATTTTTTCGCAAGCCCATTTGTTGCAATGTATTTGGAATCACATCTTAACTTGCACTAATATTTTTCTTTAAATATTTGTCCAAACTATTTAGACATGATATTCTCGCTTCCTACTTCTACATTGAACCTCCATGTTCATGCCCCATTTGATTCTCTACCCTTCCAAATCGCTTTGACATACTTGGCGCTTTTGACTAGTGAGAAAGGGATTGTACTAACTAACAGTGAGAAAAGCAAGAAAAATACAATACACTGTTTAATATCCTTCATTCATAAGTTTGCACTCAATTTTAGTGGACTAGCTTTGAGGATAAGTGACAATTTTTCATTTCCTAGCAAGCCTTCCTACTGAAAAAGTTTTTGAAAATAGAGATTAACCTTAGCAAGTAAGCCTAGCATCCTCTAGCTATCATGGCCATTTTCCTAATTGACATGCCAAAAATTAAAGAAGAACTATCGAAAATTCTAGCTTAATTACAAAAAAAAAAATGTCTCTTAAATGAAATTTGGACAAGTTATATTATAATAGTGTCTCACAAGTGCTTTGGTTCAAAATAGATTATATAAGATAATTAGTGCCTTTTGCACATCTCCAATTAGTAGCTCACACCTATTATTGGGCTTTGGAGAAATCATTTCATGCCTATTGCTGAGCTTGAGGTATTACTTCACAACTTATAATAGCTTTTCTGTTTGCGCCATAACTGCATAATACATGATAATAGTTTATATTATTCCTCGATCTGCAACCATATGCCAAGTATTGCCAATATTTACTATCCAACAAAGAGAGAATTGGAAACACTAGTAAACAAAGTAAAGAGAGAGCTTTGAGAATCAAACTTCAAGTCAGTACTATTACAAGTAAAGTAAATCATCTCACGAGTTTCATGCACTTGACATTTGTTGATATTTTGGTTGCTTCTATTATTATAGTGACACTTCTATCACGTTATTGGATCAATTTATAGTTCTAGTTTTGCTATTTATTTTTTTCTAGCTCGTTTTTTATTGTGCCAACATCACCTTGATGGTTAGCATAAGCGACAAACACAATTAATTAACTTTTCATAATTAGCCTCAAGTTTGGTGATATGATTGATACCACAAATTAAATTTATCTATAAATTTGCTCAAATAGCAATTAAGGATACTTAGAACTTTTCTTAAGAGTGAACTCATACTGCAAATAGAGCCCAAACTCTCTAGTCAGATTTTCTTATTTGTAGCTTAAACAATTTTAGAGTACAAACTTAAATTTTGATCAATTCACTGATTGTCAGTGTATAAATAGCAACAATATTAGGCAACATTTTTCATATTAAATTGACCTGAAATTAAAATTGGTGAGGTAGTCTAAGATCAATGAAATTAATTGCACAAATAAGTACTGCCTAATATTTTATTTTAGATCCAAGTAAATTATTACTCCCTTATACCCAACAAAATAATTTTTTTTTCACAACTCAGGCTAGTAATCATCTCACATTGAGTTAAAAGGAGTAATAAAAATTTATTGATCCTAAATAAAACAACAATTGTCTAAATAAATATGCATGTTGTTATTTAAATATGAAATAATAATAATAATAATAATAATAATAATAATAATAATAATAAAACCCACTTGGGCTACATTGACATTTGGTGCATCATGTTGAGATCATTTGGCATGAAAGTAACTAACAAAAATATCCATTTAAAAGAATTGATTGAATACAGTTCCAAAATAAATAGGTCTAATAAATGCATACCTCAAATATTAAAAAATATTACATTGATCCAAGGCCTACCACATCGATCTAATCATAATGAAATTAGGGATAATATCATTACCTCAAACTATCTCTAATGAAAAATAATCCATGATTAAATAATTAAAATAATGCTTAATTTACACAAACACCCAAATGTCAATATCTATGCATACATAAGATAAAACATCCCATTTGAATAGTCTTAATTGCACCATATAAATAATTACAAAGTTGCAATAGATCATGCAATCCATAAAAATATTGTAGAGCAATTCATCTAATAATCAATCACACGAGAAGATAGAACACATCTTTACATATACATACGTAAGCATAATTTTGACCCACATATATTTGCATGCAACCATTATGCGCAAATATCCCAAAAAATATTTTTGATTAATTCTCAATGAAATTAATGAATTAAAATAATTGGGTCAAAGATATATATATATATATATATATATATACCTTATGCTCGTTCTAGGTGCATAATATATTCTTTTAAATAATTTGTCACATTCTATGATATGATATAAACATTATAATAATCATCACAAAACTTATTCTATTTTAGCCAAGAAGAATTTTCGCTGGGAACTCAATTTTTAGGCTAAAACTTCAAAAAAAATCATACCTACCTCATTTCAAATATGTTTTTTATGAGTAGTATATCATTTTGAACCTCTTTAAATGCTCTACAAGATAATCTAAAAAACTTATAGCCAAAAAAAAAAGAATCTATGTTCGAAATTTTTAATTTTAGAAAATGATTCTTATTATTAGATTTAGTTTTTCTCTCAAATTATTAATTTGTCTATCACCAAAATTTAACCACATGATACACATGGCAAGAATAACATATGGTGAAAAATTCATGCTTTCAAAAATTATAAATTTTAAGCATTAAATAATTTTATGAAATTTGATCAAATGAAAAGGCGAGAACGAGTCCTATTAGCTTCGATACCACTACTAAAAATAATTACATATAAACAATTATTTGATCTATACAAAATAAAATGAATGGTTCAATATTATCTTTTAATTCATGAAAGTTTCACATACCGTACTTAATATTTTAAAATAAATTATTTAAATATATTTTTATATCTAAATCTAGATTAATAACTAATTTTTCACCTTTTAAAGAATACCAAAAATGTAAAAAATGAAATAGAAACCCAGCGAAATGTGCTCTTTAGCTTGCAATTCAGGAGGGAATCAACCAGGTTCCAACAAAGTCAACAAATCAACTTTCTTGATAAAAAATAAACAAATAAATAAAAGATCTAATCAACTTCCAACATAGTAAAATTTAGACACAGTTGTGATACAGATGTCATCACCACCCAGATTACAGAGCTATGAAGCAGCAGCTGCTCTTTGCCTTCAAAATCGTCGTCCTAACCAGCGTTTATTTGTTCACACGCTCTCGCACACCACCAAACAAGCTCAGAAATCCCGAAAAATCAATAGTACAATTATTCCTCCTGGAAATTCTGAAGCCGGTTTTGCTCTACAATGCCAATTTTATCCACAATGCCAAGATTAGGTTGAAATGCTGCAGAACGATATCTGCCTTTTCAAAGCTTTCCTCAAAGACTCCACGAAAATGCACAGAAAGAATGAGGCCCTGGAAGAGCCAGTGAGGCAGACCTAGGATGTGGTCTGTGAAGCTGAAGATATAATCGTTCTGTCTTCGAATCAGGCGGAGGAAAACAGGGCCCAGAATTTCTTCGGGAGAGCTTTTGTTGGCCCGAAACTCATCAGCATCGCAAAAGAAATTAGGGCTATCAGGGCAAAGCCGAAAACTGTATATGATAATAGCAGAGTAGTTTGTGCTACCCGGCGGATCGGAGGGGCGGCGCCTGAAGAGGCCACGGTGGAGGAGAAAAACGCATATCTGTTTTAGGTCTGAGTTTTAATTAAGATCTGTATTATGCATTAATTGATGTTGTTCTCTTGATTGATCTTAATTAATCTGATTAAGTTGGGGTTAGCAGAATATAAATTGTTATTTTTTCTTTTTCTTTCTTTCTTTCTTTCTTTCTTCTTTTTTTTTTTTTGGAAGAATTTTCTGTAAATGGTTTTCAAGAGCTTTAGAAATGATTTTTATTTCATAAAAGAAAGTTGGAATTTATAAATATTTCAAAAGAAGTTGTGATTGGGACCCGTTTTCTTGGAGGGTGGGATTGGTGATAGTTACTATACTTATGCTAATTTTCGCATCAATTAGGATGGAGTATTTTAATTTGTGATGTTGATTAGCGGATGAATAATTTATGTGCACAAAGATTGAAATTATGTTTTTTTCTTCCAAGGATTGACTACTTTCTCAATATTCAATTATGGGATAGAATGGTTCAACGATGACTTAAGAAACATAAAAATGAATATTAAGCAGCGTCAACCTCTCCATTTTTTGTAACAATTCTTGTTATTAGCGGGGAAGTAACCTTGAGATAAGGAAGTCATCACAGATCATTTTTTGTAACACAGCTTGAAGCATGAATCTGTATCTAGCATCATTTACATTCCTATTTCTTTTTCTCTACTTCTCCAACACATTCATTTCTGCGAGCAACAACCCAACTGATTTCACAGGTGATGTTTCAGTTAATAGTGGCTCAAGTGGCACTTCTGCAGCACAAAATGGCAGGGAATGGTGTGGAGATACAAAGCCAGAATTCTCTTCCTTGCTACAAATAAAGGGCTCATCAACTGCCTCAACTGTTCTCGATAGGTTGATCCCTGCTGACGATCCAGTTCCGTACGGAACAGCTGGACTTTCTCATTCCCAATTCTCCTATGCATTTCAAGTTAATTCAGGTTGGAAAATTATTCGCCTTCACTTTCATCCAGCTCCATGTAGAGGCTTTAAATAGTTTGAGGACTTATGTGCTGTTGAAGCCATTCCTTTCAGCCTGCTCAGCAACTTTAGTGCTTCCCTTACTGCTGATGCTCTTGGTGTGAATTCTTTTGTCGAGGAATTCTGTATAACTGTTGAAGAAGATCAACAATTCACCATTGTTTTCACTCCCACAATTAGTCAATCACTAGATACATATGCTTTTATAAATGGGATTGAGATTATCTTAATACCTGCCAGTCTTTCTTACTTTCACAGGGGGGATATGGGATTCCAAGCGGTTGGGAAGTCTCTGGTCTATGTTGATGACAGCACTGCTCTTGAAATAATCCACCAACTAAATGTTAAACAGGATTCTCTTTTGTTAGCTGCTAATACTGGTGACATGTTTGGGCTGTGGGAAATGGTTCCTAAGTGAAAAGCAAGTGAGATCAACAATATTGCCTGGAAAATATTTGTGGATGTGGGATTTAGTTACTTGGACAAGCTTCATTTCTCTAAGGTAAGATTCAAGATGGCTGAGATTGGTGGTATTGTTTTTGAAGTTCGCATTAATGAAATGACTGCTGACACTAATATTGATGTAGTCAGAGAAAAGGATGATAAAAATAGCATCACGTGGTATAGAGACTATATGGTGATGATGAAAGGGAGCAAACAAGAGGGCAAACGGGACCTCTTGATTTGCCTACAATCAAATGATAAATTCATGGATAGACATGGACCTCTTAAAGGATTTGAAATATTGAAGTTGAGCAACCCTGACAATCGTCTTGTGAGTCCAAATTCCTTGCCTTCAGCATGAGATTTATCATACCCTACATTCCAAAATTTACTCCAAGTTCTTGGACAGAGAAATACGATTGAAACTGTTGTGATAGCAATACTTGCTCTAGTGAACATCACTGTTTATACATTGCAACAAATTTGGGAAGCTAGCAGTACGAAGGACGAAAACAAACCATCAGCCAGGGTGCAACGACTTTGTCGCCGATTTTCACTACCTGAGATCCAGCCAACCACTAGAAATTTCAGTGATGCACATCTTATTGGACGGGGTGGATTTGATAAAGTTGCAAAGGCCTCATTGATAATGGACAAGAGACAGTGACCATGAAGCGGCTAAAACCAAATTCCAAGGAAGGAGCGCGTGAGTTTTTGACAAAGATTGAAACATTAACAGAGGTTCGACATATTAATCTGGTCTCTCTGATTGGCTATTGCAATGAGCATATGGAAAAGATTCTTGTTTATGAATACATGGCCTGCGGGATGCTGGCTGACCACCTTTATAAACTTACATGAAACAGCAATAATGGCTCATCTCTCACGTGGAAGCAGCGCCTTAACATATGCATCGGAGCTGCTCGAGGGCTAGACTATCACATTGGCCAATCTCTGATACATCGTGATATGAAGGCTTCAATATCCTGTTGGATGAAAATTTCACAGCTAAGGTTTCAGACTTTGGCTTGGCCAAACCTTTAAGCAGAAGCAAGTTACAGAGTCATGTTAGCACAAAAGTCAAGGGCACGTTTGGATATTTCAACCCAAGTTATCTCATCTCTGGTAAGCTAACCAGGAGAAGTGACACATTTGCCTTTGGAGTGGTGTTGTTGGAAGTATTGAGTGATAGACCAGCATTGAATCCAAGGGTTGCAGAGGATGAGCGCATTCTGACCAAGTGGGCTTGAGAAAACATTACTAAGGGAAGAGCTGACCAGATTGTAGCTTCAGATCTGAGGGGTGAAATCTTAGATGATAGCTTGAAGGCATTTGTGAGCATTGCTGAAAGATGCCTGGATGATGAACCAAAGAAACGACCAACAATGGCTCAAGGTGTGCTACAACTTGACTTTGCACTTCAGCAGCGAGAGAGTTCAAAATCTCTAGTATCAAATGTGGTAACAAGAAATGTGGATGATATCCATCCATCTAAAGACAATACTAACTTATCAGTTAGTAGCAAACAAGTCACAATGGCCTCTGCAGATGTGCAAAATATTACACCCCCTTCAAATGAGCAAACTAATAGCAAGGTAGTCAATGCTGAGCCTGTATCTGAAACAAAAGATGGGAGAAAAGCCACAACACATAAGCCATCACAACTTTGGCCATGGGATGCATTTTGGAACAGAGTTATACCATCTGGTAAAAATGAATCCTCATTATCAGGTGCAAATTTATATTGCCACAATTAAATTCTAGAACTCCTATTCATATTTTATAATTCAAACTTTCAATAGTCTATGGCAACTTATCGTAATAAATGCAATTTCATAATTTACTAGCAATATCTTTTGATATTTCTAAAATGTTATGACCTTGAATGGGAACGGAATCCATTTCTAATCAAGCTGATTTTGAGTATATACTGCCAATGTGTAATTGAATATTTTTCACCATGTTGTTTTCTCTTTGTGAATCCCTCTGCTTAATTGTTGGTTGTACTTCTTGATTAAAGTTCACAAATTTCTTATTTACCATAGTTAAACATATGAGAGATTTTCTTTAGGCAATCATGCAGGCTATCATGCAACAGAAACAGCGAAAAAGGACAAACAGACTCTTAATATGCTGCCAATTGTCATCCCTGCCATTCCAGTCAATGCATTAAAGAACATTACTGGTAATTTTAGTTCCAAGTGTCTTATTAGTGAAGACTCTGATGGACATGTATACCATGGAGTCCTGAAAAGTAGAAAGGCTGTAGCAATTAAAAAGCTAAACTCTATTGAGACGCCAGATAAAGTATTTCTAGTAAAGGTTTGGCCATAAAATTGTGTGCTGATATGAATATATCTTTTCACGAAGACATGCTGTTTGCATATGGGTTTGCAGGTTTTAATAGTATCCAGCCTAAAGCATGAAAACATGGTTGAGCTACTTGGTTATTGTTTGGGTGATTATGGTCTGTGGGTCTTGGCTTATGAGTATGCTCCAAATGGGTTACTACGTGACATTCTTCATGGTGAGATTGCCCCAATTTTGTTGCCGTGAAGCTACTCCTCATGATATCGTTGATTTTTTTAAATGTATTGGTACAAATGTAAAGCATTGACCTGTCATGGGCATCTTCAATTTTTGATTGCTGAAGAGGAATCCTTAAATACTTGGCATCTTAGTTTATGACAAGTGCTTTCTAATACAATCTTCATTATCTTTACTCACTGTAGCTTCTTGTTACTTATCTGATTCCAGGTATTAGCAATAAATATTCTCCTGTATGGAACTAATTATTTTCATTGTTAGCTGGCATCAAAGGCGTAAAGCCAACTCTGGTTCTGTCATGGCCCCAAAGAGTTAAAATTGCTGTTGGGGCTGCAAAAGGATTACAATACATTCATGACAAGGGACAGATTCATCATAACATCAAGTCCAGCAATGTTTTAATTTTTGATGATTACGATGTTGCTAAGATCAAAATGTCCAATTCTGATCCGTCAAATCCATACAATTACCTGGATCCAGATCCTCTGTAGTATCAGTTTTGTCCGCCTTTAAGTTATCATTATCCTCCTGAGTGAGCTCTTTTTCTGTCTTTCCTAGAGATGAACAGAACTAGTAGATTGAATTTGTTCTTTTTCTGAGCATGAACTGATACATGTTTTCGGCTGGTACATACGAAATGACTGGTCAGCCAAATGCAAAGAGTGATGATATCTACAGCTTCGGGGTGTTGCTTCTGGAATTCTTGACTGGCCGTAAACCAGTTGATTATACACTGCCAATAGGGCAGCAGTCTCTTGTAACATGGGTATGCAATTTTCCTAGTAATAATTAATTCCTTGACTTTATTTTAATTTGTTACTCTACAAATTATGTATTATAACCTGCAGGAACGCCAAAGCTGGGGAAGACAAGGTAAAGCAGTATGTGGATCCTAGACTGAATGGAGACTACCCTCCGAAGCCAGTTGCAAAGCTAATATCAGTTGTTTTGCTAAGTAGTTTACATTTCAAACTGAGCTTGTGCTCATTCCATATACATGACTTGTTTTCTGAGATGAATATATAGAATAGAACGGGATGCTGCTTTACATTATAAATGATTTGCTTAAAACAGATGGCTGCAGTTGCTGGATTGTGTGTGCAATATAAAGCTGATTTCCATCCAGACATAAGCCTTGTGGTAAAAGCAGTCCAACCTCTGTTGAATACTCCACCTGGGATTTCCAGCCAAACACCAAATTTGTGAATTCGTTTACTCTCCTCACAAACTTCTTCAAAACTCTGGGAATTGAGAATAGTTGAAATGGATTATCTTATAGTGGTTTGCTGAAGATCTTTTGCCTTCACATTGTTTTATTTAGCTATTCTCCAACCTTTTACTTTAATATACAAGTACTACCATAAAGCATGCTCATGTGTGTAACTGCTTCATCTGATTGTCATACCCATTAACTCAATAGTTTTCCCTCTCAAGTTATAACTTCTATTTTTCTTTCTTCTTGTTTCCTTGGAACATTCCAATAATTCATCTTGTAAAATAGACACAGTAAGCAAAAGATGCGGCAGTGGGGCTACAGCCACTAATAAATAATTAAAAACTGAGTTCCAAAAGTGCAGTAACAAATTATTAGCAAACTGGCTGCAATCCTTTATGTATGGGAAAGGAGTGACTGTGATATAATTGAAGTTGTGCTAGTGTGTTTTTATGTTAAAGCTCATATATGTGGTACAATCATAAAATTCTTTCTTGGCATGGTTGGTTTATTAGGATAAAACTATATCTTCCGGAATTATATAGAACTAAAGACAATTATTAACATAAAATATAGCATGTGTTGACAGACCATAAAGAATTCATTCATCATTTTCTTTTTAAGACATACACACATCAAAGTTCAATTTTCTAAACTCACATGGATATTATTGAGTTAATTGACCACTTAATAATTATATCCATTACTTCAAAACTAATACAATGTACATGTATTTTAAAAGTTACATCTTTTGTGTCAAATGAAACATAGAATTAGTTAATTTATTTGATGAAAGTAGTTGGAAATTGTATATATTTTAAAGAAGTTGTTCTGATTACGATTTTTTTAGTTGATAGATGGTGGGTTGGGGATAATTGTTATAGTTGATAGATGGTGGGTTGGGGATAATTGTTATATCGACACATCTTTTAGATCAACTAGAATAAAATAATTTAATTATATGTTTGGTGGTAGGAAAACTTCTAAACTAGGATAAAATAATTTAATTATATGTTTGGTGGTAGGAAAACTTTTAGGAAATATTGACATACTACTAATACTAGACGGGTTTGGGATATATTAGAAAAGCACACAATTTGATAATTTTTTTATTGAGATTGTGTCTTTTTTATTCTAAAACTTTTTTTTTTTTTTCTGAAACTTATATAGACTGTCAATATCATATTTATGGCGTACAATGTTTGAACGACAACTATAAGAAATTACAAATGAAAAGAAATTATAGTCGCCCTTTTCTTTTTTTGTTCTATTTCTGTTGTCATTAATGGAGCAGCCAACCTTGGGATGATCATAGATCAAGTTTTGCTTGCCTTGTTATTTCTTTGCTTTTTCAATGCATTCATATCGGCTAGTAACAGTCCAACCCAATTCACCAATGATGTTTCAGTTAACTGCGGCTCAGGTGGCACTTCTGCAGCACAAAATGGCAGGGAATGGAGCGGAGATATAAACCCAAAATTTTCTTCATGGCTACAAATAAAGGGCTCATCAACTGCCTCCACTGTTACCCATAAGTTGGTCCCTGCTGATGATCCAGTTCCATACAAAATAGCAAGACTGTCTCGTTTCCAATTCTCCTATGCGTTTCAAGTTAGTACAGGTCAGAAAATTATTCGCCTTCACTTTGATCCAGCTCCATATAGAGGCTTCAAAAGGTTCAAGGACTTATTTGCTGTTGAAGCCGGACCTTTCAC
>JACGDI010000120.1:76711-96125 GCA_014898725.1 Jacaranda copaia
AGAACTATTCAACTAGGACTGATTAGGTTTTGTTTTTTATATTTTATTAATTTTAAAATAAGATATAAATATATATTATATAATTATGATACCATGATCTAATTAACACCTAACGAACGGATGAACTAGTGAACCACAAATCAGAAATTGTAAACCAATATTCTTTTACTCTCCTAAATCACCTTCAAAGCTCTGGGAATTGAGAATCGTTGAATCTTATAGTAGTTTGCTGAAGATCTTTTGCCTTCACATGCTATTTTCCAATCTTTTACTTGTAAAGCATGCTCTTGTAGATAACTGCTTCACCTGATTGTCATATCCATTTGGACAAAGAAAGTTCAATGCTTTGATTTCTGAGAGGGGGGGCTGCAATCCTTTCTGTATAGACAATTGAAGTCTTCTCGGAAGAGGAATTGAGCCCAAGAATGAAGCACGGAAGCTTTCTAGGAAAAAAAACATGCGAGCAATGTGTCCTTTTTTCCCCCCCAATCTAAAACTCACATATATGGAGCAATCATAAAATTCCTTTCCTGCTAAAGTCGTTGATTAAGGTAAAATTATATCTCCTGGAACAATATAGAATTAACTATAAGTGTACAACTATTAACATAAAATATAACAAGTGATGATGACCATCAGCTGCATATTTATTATTATTTTTTTACTGACATACGCATATATTAAAGTTCAAGTTCTTAAACTCACAATAATATTATTAAGCTAATTGACCACTTAATAATTCTACCAACCACTTCAAAATAATTGAATTGTACATCTATTTCGAAAGAGACATCTTTTATGTCGAATGTTATCGAGCAAATTGATTACTTAATAATATAATATCTATTAATTACTTCATCAATAAATATATTTTTTTATACATAAAATTATAGATGTAATAAATTTTTATTTTCATACCCCCATACTCAATATTTGAAAGTAAATTAGTCAAATATATTTTTTAATATCTATATGTAAACTAATAAATAATTTTTTCACCTTTTAAAAATACCGGAAATCGAAAAAGTGAATTGGAAACACAGCCAATTGGCCAAATGTTGCTCTTTAGCTTGCAGTTCAGGAATCAACCAGGTTCCCACAAGGTCAACAAATCAACTTTCGGCATTGTAAAATTTAGACACTTTCGTGATACAGATATTATTATCGCGCAGATTAAAGAACTATGAAGCAGCAGCTTCGCTTTGCCTTCAATTTCGTCACCCTAACCAGCGTTTATTTGTTCGAACGCTCTACAATGCCCATTTGATCCATCATGCCAACAATCGGGTCAAAATGCTGGAGAACGATATTCGCCTTTTTCAAAGAGTTCCTCAAAGGCTTCACGAAAATGCAGAAAAAAGATGAGGCCCTGGAAGGGCTAATGGGGCATACACAGGTCGTGGGGTCTGAAGCTGAAGATGTAATCATCATGTTTTTAAAATCGGGCGGAGGATAACACGGCCCGGCATTTCTTCCGGATGCCACCCATCGGAGCGGAGGACCGGTGCCTGAAGAGGTGACGGCGGAGTCGAAAAAGACATCTCTGGTTTGGATCCAAGTTTTAATTAAGATTTGTATTACGTACTAATTGATCTAATTCTCTTGATGGATCTCAATTAGTCTGGAGTAAACAAGATTTGGGTTTAGTAGAACTATTTTTTTCCCCTGAAATTATTTCAATAAATTGCAAATGGAATTCTAAGCATCATAGATATTTTTTAAAAAATGTATAACATTTGACATATTTTTTTAAAATAAATAAAAAATGAAACACAGAATAAATTAATTTATTTGATGAAAGTGGTTGGAAATTGTATATATTTTAAATAAGTTGCTCTGATTATGACATTTTTTTCTTTTTGGTGAATAACATGTTTGGTTGATACATGGTGGGTTGGGGATTATTGCTACATCGACCCGTTTTTTGAGTCAACCATGATAAAATAATTTAATTATATGTCTAGTTGGTAGGAAACTTCTAGGAAACATTGACATACACGACTTGTACCACATGGGTTTGGGATATATTAGAAAAGCGCACAATTTGATAATTTTTTATTGAAATTGTTTCTTTTTTCTTCTAAAACCTATATATACTGTCAATATCATATTTATGGCATACAATGGTTGAACAATGACTATAAGAAATTAAAAATGAAAGGAAAGTCTAGCCGCCCTTTTCTTTTCTTTTTTCTATTTCTATTGTCATTAATGGAAAAACCAACCTTGGGATGATCATAGATCATTGTTCTGGTTTGCAACACCAAAAGAAGGGAAAAAAGAAACAAGAAGCGTGAAGCATGAATCTGCATCAAGTTTTGCTTGCCTTGCTATCTCTTTTCTTTTTCTATGCATTCATATCTGCTAGTAACAATCCAACCCAATTCACCAATGATGTTTTAGTTAACTGCGGCTCAAGTGGCACTTCTGCAGCACAAAACGGCAGGGAATGGAGCGGAGATGTAAAGCCAAAATTCTCTTCCTTGCTACAGATAAAGGGCTCATCAACTGCCTCAGCTGTTCTGCATAAGTTGATCCCTGCGGAGGACCCTGTTCCGTACAAAACAGCAAGACTATCTCGTTCCCAATTCTCCTATGCATTTCAAGTTAATTCAGGTCAGAACATAATTCGTCTCCACTTTAATCCAGCTCCATATAGAGGCTTCAAAAGTTTCAACGACTTATTTGCTGTTGAAGCTGGTCCTTTCACCCTGCTTAGCAATTTTAGCGCTTCACTTACTGCTGATGCTCTTGGTGTGAATTCTATTGTCAAAGAGTTTTGTATAAATGTAGAAGAAGAACGACAATTAACCATAGCTTTCACTCCTGCAAGTAGTCAATTGCTAGATACATATGCTTTCATAAATGGGATTGAAATTATCTCGGTGCCTGCGATTCTTTCATACTTTCACGGAGGAGATATTGGAATTCAAGTGGTTGGGAAGTCTCTTGTCTATGTTGATAACACCACTGCTCTTGAAATAATCCACCGACTAAATATTAAACAGGATTCTGTTTTGTCAGCTGATAATATTGGTGACATGTTTGGGATGTGGGAAACAGCACCTAGCCAAAAAGCAAGTGCGATCAACAATATTACTTGGAAAATATCTGTGGATGTGGGATTTAGGTACTTGGTTAGGCTTCATTTCTCTAAGGTAGGATTCAAGATGGCAGAGATTGGTGGCATTGTTTTTGAAGTCCAAATTAATGACATGATTGCTGATACTAATATTAATGTAGTCAGGGAAAAGGATGATGAGAATAACATCCCCTGGTATAGAGACTATATGGTTATGATGAAAGGGAGCAAACAAGAGAGAAAACAGGATATCTTGATTTGCCTACAGTCAAATGATAAATTCATGGGTGGACATGGACCTCTTAAAGGGTTTGAAATAATGAAGTTGAGCAACCCTGATAATAGTCTTGCGAGTCCAAATCCCTTACCTTCAGCACGAGATTCATCTTACCTTACATTCCAAAATTTACTCCAAGTTCTTGGTCGCAGAAATGCAATTGCAACTGTTGCAATAGCAATTCTTGCTTTGGTGAACATCTCCGTTTATGCATTGCAACAAATTCAGGAAGCTAGTGGTAGAGAGGAGGAAAACAAACCATCAGCTAGGGCGGAACGACTCTGTCGCCGGTTTTCACTAACTCAGATTCAACTAGCCACTAGAAATTTTAGTGATGCAAATCTTATTGGAAGGGGTGGATTTGGTAAAGTTTACAAAGGCCTCATTGATAATGGACAAGAGACAGTGGCCATAAAGCGACTAAAATCAAATTCCAAGCAAGGGGCACGAGAGTTTTTGACCGAGATTGAAACACTGACTGAGCTCCGACATATTAATCTAGTCTCTTTGATTGGCTATTGCAATGAAGAAGGGGAAATGATTCTTGTTTATCAGTACATGGCCTGTGGGACACTGGCTGACCACGTCTATAAACTTTCAAGGAAATGTGATAATGGCTTCTCTCTCACATGGAAGCAACGACTTCACATATGCATCGGAGCTGCTCGAGGGCTTGACTATTTGCACACTGGCCAATCACTAATACATCGCGATGTGAAGGCTTCAAATATCCTGTTGGATGAAAATTTCACAGCTAAGGTTTCAGATTTTGGCTTGGCTAAACCTTTGAGCAGAAGCAAGTTACAAAGTCATGTTAGCACAATAGTCAAAGGTACATTTGGGTACTTCGACCCAGATTATGTCATCACTGGGAAACTAACCAGGAGAAGTGACACATATGCCTTTGGAGTGGTGTTGTTGGAAGTATTGAGTGGGAGACCAGCTTTGGATCCAACGGCTGATGAGGCTGAGCAGAGTCTGACCAAGTGGGCTCGAGCAAATAT
Source organism: Jacaranda copaia (assembly GCA_014898725.1). Taxonomy (NCBI): domain Eukaryota; kingdom Viridiplantae; phylum Streptophyta; class Magnoliopsida; order Lamiales; family Bignoniaceae; genus Jacaranda; species Jacaranda copaia. Next base: position 81,075 of record JACGDI010000120.1, read on the forward strand.
TGATAAGGGACAAGCTGAGCAGATTGTAGCTTCAAATCTGAGGGATGAAATGTTAGAAGATAGCCTGAAGGCATTTGTGGGCATTGCTGCAAGATGCTTGGATGATGAACCAAAGAAACGGCCAACAATGGCTGAAGTTGTGCAACAACTTGAGTTTGCACTTAAGCTGCAAGAGAATTCAAAATTTCCTGTACCAAATGCGATAACAAATGATGTGGATGATATCCATGCATCGAAGGATGATGCTAACTTATCAGTTAGCACTGCACAACTCACAACGGCCTCCACAGATGTGCAGAATGATATACACCATCTAAAAGAGCAAACTAACAACAAAGTGGTTAGTGCTGAGCCTCCATCTGGAAGACCACATGGGAGAAAACCGACAACGCATAAACTGTTGCGACTTTGGCCATGGGATGGATTTTGGAACAGAGTTAAACCCTCTGGTAAAAATGAATTGTTATCAGCTAAGAATTATATACCTACAGTAAACTTCAATAACATTTCTTATTCATTTTTTGATGTTCAAACTTGCATGGCCTATTATAACTTATTTATCATAATGAATGCAATGCCATAATTACTATTGAAATTTCTAAAATGTTTGACAATGGATTTAAGAGCACTTAAACTTGACATTGAATGGAAGCTCAAGAGAAATCGTTTTCTAGCGAAGCCCAAAGTTTCAAGTACACACTGCCACTCATACGTCAATATTTTCACCATGTTATTTTCTATCTGCTTCTTCTTTGGCTGTACTTTTTTATTGAATGAGTTTGACATATTTCTTTTTTACGATACTCAAACTTATCAGATATTTTTTCTTCTAGGCAATCCTGCAGGTTATCGTGCCACAGAAACTGCAGAAAATGACAAACAGACTGTTAATATGCAGACGAGTGTTGTCCCTGCCATTCAAATTGATGAATTAAAGGACATTACTGGTAATTTTAGTAATATGTGTATTATTCCTGCAGGTTATCATGCCACAGAAACAGCAGAAAATGACAAACATACTATTAATATGCAGCCAAGTGCTGTCCCTGCCATTCAAATCAATGATTTAAGGGACATTACTGGTAATTTTAGTTATAAGTGTCTTATTCTTGCAGGTTTTCATGCCACTGAAACAGCAGAAAACAACAAACAGACTATTAATATGCAGCCGAGTGCTGCCCCTCCTATTGGAATTGATGAATTAAAGGACATTACTGGTAATTTTAGTAACAAGTGCCTTATTGGTGAGGACTCCAGTGGACGTGTATACCATGGAGTCCTGAAAAGTGAACAGGCTGTAGCAATTAAAAGACTAGACTACCCTACGAAGACGCCAGAAGAATTTCTAGCCCAGGTTTGGCCATAAAGCTCTGTGTGTTGATATTGCAGCATAGAGTATAACTTTACATGAAGATTTGTTGTTTATATATGGGTTCATAGGTTTTAATGGTATCCAGCCTAAAGCACAAAAACATGGTTCAGCTACTTGGCTATTGTGTGGGTGATGGTCTGCGAGTCTTGGCCTACGAGTATGCTCCACACGGTTCCCTATACGACATTCTTCATGGTGAATCTTAGTTCTTTTTTCTTTTGGATATTTAGGTTGACGATTGTAGATTTTTCTAAATGTATTGGTTCGGAGACAATAGCATTGACCTTTCATTGTTAATACAGGATCAAAAAGCATCAAAGGTGTGGGAGCAGGTCCGGTTCTTTCATGGGCCCAAAGAGTTAAAATTGCTGTTGCCGCTGCAAAGGGATTAGAATACATCCATGAAAAGGGACAGATTCATTGTAACATCAAGTCCAGCAATGTTTTAATTTTTGATGATTATGATGTTGCTAAGATCAAAATGTCTGATTCTGATCCAACAAATCCAAACCCTCCTAACCCGGATCCTCTTTACTATTATGCTCTTCCGCCTTTAAGTAATCATTATGCCCCTGAGTAAGCTCTTCTTCTCAGTCTTTCCCCTGAGATGAACAGAAGTGGTTTGAATTTGTTCTTTTTCTGAGCATGAAGTCATATTTCTGTTTGGCTTGTAGATATGCAATCACTGGCCAGCTAAATTTAAGGAGTGATGTGTACGGCTTTGGTGTGGTGCTTCTGGAACTCTTGACTGGCCGTAAACCGGTTGATCGTGCCAGGCCAAGAGGACAGCAGTCACTTGTAATATGGGTATGCAATTTTCCTAGTGATAATATCCAGGGCATCTACATACCATGAGATTTTAATTTGCAGACTACGTATTATAACCTGCAGGCAAAGCCAAAGCTCAGTGAAGACAAGGTAAAGCAGTGTGTGGATCCTAGACTGAATGGAGACTACCCTCCAAAGGCAGTTGCAAAGGTAAAATCACTAGTTTTGCTAAATAGTGTACATTTCAAACTGAACTTTTACTCGTTCCACATACATCAATTGTTTTGTGAGACAAACAGCATAGCATGGTATACTGCTTTACAGTATAAATGATTTGCTTCACACAGATGGCTGCAGTTGCCGGATTGTGTCTGCAATATGAAGCTGACTTCCGTCCAGACATAAGCGTTGTAGTAAAAGCACTCCAACCTCTGTTGAAAACTCCATCTGGGATTCCTATCCAAACACCAAACATGTGAATTCCTTCTCTCTTGGAATTGAAAATAGTTGAAATGGATTATCTTCTGGTAGTTTTCTGAAGATCTTGTGCCTTCACATTGTTTTCTTTAGCCTTTTCCCATTCTTTTACCTTAATATGGTCTCATAAAGCATGCTCATGTTAATAATTGCTGCATCTGATTTGTCATACCCATTAATTCATAGTTTTCCCTCCCAAATTGTAACTTTTATTTTCCTTTCTTTTTGTTTTATTGGAACGTTCCAAAAATTCATTTTGTGAAATAGATAGAGCAACTCAAAGATGCAGCAGTGGGGCTGCAACCACTAATAAATTAGAAACTGAGTTCCAAAAATGCAGTCGCTAATCATTAGCAAACTGTTTGCTTCTTTGTCATACGCGAAAAACCAGCATGCAAATTAAATTTCATTCATATATGATTTACAAGTAATTATTTATTTAAAAAAAACACATTTAAGGAAATACATATAAGCTTGCAAGTGTCTATTTTGTGAAATAAAAGATGAAACATTGATTTAAAATAGCTCTAAATTATTTTAAAAAATACATATAAGCTCAGTGGAAGGCCAATATGTAAATTAAATCTCATTTGTATTTGATTCATAATTAAATATTCATTTTTTGATACTAAAGAAAAAATTCATTGTATCTTAAAAAGAATTACATCAGTTAAATATGTAGGAAGGTGGTCTTTTCTCACAAGCGGTTATACATAGAAACAGAGCATCTAATGATACAATTGGCCATGTAATTTGTTGAACGACGAATAAAATTAATTGGATAACTTGGAAGTTCAGAAAAGAGATTTTTACAAACAACTACTACTATTCTAAAATAAGAGCCATCATTAGCATCATTCAAAATGGCACCAATTACCACTAGTGCATCTAATTTGAAAAACATTCAATAAGTTCCTACTCATCATCAAACTACGAGCTTAATGGAAAGAGATAGTTTCTGCTAAGGCTAGAGACACAAATCCCTAGTGAGAAATAGTCATTGCTACGTAATAGATCCCTGTTTCATGTCTGAGGATACAACTGAATATAGTTTTGTCGGTGTCTATTTTGAAACATAAAAAATGAAATATTAATTTAAAATAGAAGATCTAAATTATTAATATAGAAATTAATTTAAAAAAGGCGCTTAGCCAAAAAAGGATATATATATATATTATGATTTTTCAAGTGGCAGATAGACATTACTCTGGGGAAGGGTAATTACGCAAAGAAAGTTTAATGCTTTGATTTCTCTAAGAGAGGCGCTGCAAACCTTTCCACATGACAACTAAATTTTCATTTCTATACATACCATACTCAATATTTTAAAATAAATTATTCAAATATATTTGTATATCTAAATCTAAATTAATAACTAATTTTTTTACCTTCTAAAAATGCCAAAAATAAAAAAAAAATGAAATAGAAACACAGCCAAATGTGTTCTTTAGCTTGCAATTGAGGAAGGAATCAACCAGGCTCCTACAAAGTCAACTAATCAACTTTCAACATCGTAAAATTTAGACACAATTATGCTACAGGAGTACTTATAGATCTCTCACAAATGGAGTCCCCACGTCGGCAAAGAGAATCGAACATGCAACTTTTGTAAGACCATATGGCTCTTCTTCTTATGCTCTTATTTTCTAAAAGGACTTCTACTAGAACTACATATTACACATGATTTTAATAGATCAATCACATGCTATTCTTTGTTTTATTTATTTTTATTTCTTCTATAAATTCTAGTGAAACAATATTGCAATAAATGAACTCAAAATAGTTCCGTCAATATGTATTTTTCAAAGATCAATCAAATACGTAATGATCTCATATTTATATTTCAAGTCTAAGGAGTACAAAGAATTACATTATTTATTATCAAAATATCATGTTCAATTAAAAATATTATATCCCAACATAAATATTATTTTAATCATTGAAATTCAAGACCAACCTCTCGCTCATATGACCTCAATCTAACAAATGAAGCTTACTGATATGGGATGGTCCAATAGGCTCAGCCCAATAACTATCTACCTAGAAATGTATCATCAGATCCATTTCACTTTGGAAGCTCAATCTCATTGTTAAGTAGTGTTGGCATCATTCGACTAGGGCATTGGTCGAACCCGTGTGCTTGATGGTCCCGATGAGAGTATTTTAACGCTGGGTCCATTGGTCATTTTCCATGCCTTAAGCTAGCTCTGAGGTTGATTTGGCTATCGACCATGCAGGTTGACTTACTGCAGAATCCTCTTTCTGTCTCATTAAATGCCCTAATAGGTAGTATACCCTCGCATTAATGACACATGTCACCCCGATATCGCTATACTGTCACACCAGGCAAGGGGCATGCCACTAATGTACTATTTTTGTCTATGAAAGTTGGAGATGAAATCACCTGAAATAGTATAGAGATTAGAGATGACCTAAAGCTCCCCATGTAAGGATAGGAGCCCTTGTGCATGCTAAGGGAATTTTGGACATATCATTCGCCTAGAGAAGGCTATAAATATCCTATTGCTAAGCCTCTCATAAGGTATGGCATTCTACACTAAAAAGCCTTTACTCTACTGCTCATCTCATCTGGCAATTCTCATACTAATTTGTGTGTCAGAGTGCCATAATCGAGGGCACCTCGGCTAGCCTCACGTTTGCTTGTAATTGCAGGACTCAACCCAAACAACTTTAGAGTTTGCTTACTCAATCAAGCAAATCGATCCACCTAAATTCCAACCCAATCCAGTATCTCCAACTTTCACCCTCATCACTTATGAAGTTAATCAATGGAAATTGATGGCCATTCTATGAAGAATTAAGTGATAAAACAAAATATTTCTTATCAAGTAAAAATCTTTATTTGAATCCAATACATTCACAACACCAGCTGGAATCTTACGGCTACTTTGGTTGTGTTTTCAAGCCCTCTCTTTAAACATTTTATCATGTTCCAAATTTGGGCATGTTAATGTCCCTACATTTGAAGGACTCGTAAATACATGAGTTATGATAATCAAAACATGTTAAAATCCATATAATACTATTATAAAATTTCAAAAGTATCATAGTGAAAAACAATTCAAATTCTTAAACTTGGAATTCAAGCACCTATATTTAAAAATTAATTCTAACTATTACAACCCTTAGAAAATTGTTTTAAAATAATAACTAAAAATTTTAAAATAATAACTCAAATTTTAATTGAAACTAAGAAATATTTTAATATCATCTCGCCAACCCCAAAATTATCATCCTCTTCATTTTCAACTGAGCAGCTACAAAAATGGTTATAAAATAGTATGAACGATAAATCAGCCAATAGAATTTCTTTACCTTTGATTATATTTCAGCAACTTTAATAAAAAAAAAAGAAAATATTGTTTTTCTTTCAAGATAACTTGAATCCATTAAAATATCCGCATACTGATATGTGACTAGTATGTTATGTAGTTTTAGCGAGATGTTCCATTTATTCTATCGAAATAAGAATTTGATAGTGGTAAAATACAATATTTTATAATATTTTAAGAGTTTAAATGCATATTTCTGAAAAAAAAAAATCATGGTGCAAGCTCAAAGTATTCTAACATCCCCAAAAAGAGATATTCTAATAAAAGAATGGGATTATAACATATTAAATGCATTTTAATAAAGTAAGAAGATTATGCGCACCTTCTAAAAGATTATGAAAAGTTCTTATCAACAAGATACATAAGCTTTTTATCCATTTTAAACTAATTGAAATCAAAATTTTGGGCTTTGTTTGGTTATATTTTGGGCATCTTTTGAAAAATATTTTGGGAGAAAATGTTAGGGGAATTAAAATTGGGGAATGTGCGTAGTATTTGTTTATATTTTGAGGAAATGGGGAAAAGGTTATAAGAAGAATGGTTTGTTTGGGAATGTTTTGTATGAGGAATTTTACTATAGATATCAAATCGATTACTTTTTTTATTGGATTTATAGAGTGAAATTATTATTATTATTTATATAATATATAAATACATATATTGATGAATGGTTGTCATATATATATATATATATTGATATATGATTGTAGGAAAATGATGTGTAAGTAATTTAATTTATTTTTTTTGAATTAATGAATTTGGATTATATAATATTTTGAATTTTTATATTTATTAATAATAAAAATTAAATAATCATATTGTAGTAGAAATTAATAATTAATTTACTTAAACTAAATATTTATTTCAATAAAAGAATAGTTAAAATAATGTATCAACAAAATGAATAATTTTTATGAATATTCTAGAAAATTTATTAATTTATATAAGATGTCAAATTATTTTATCTTTAAATTCTTGAATTATTTTGTAAAAAATAACATGATTATTAAATGAATTTTATTTTATATTCTAAAAATTTTAATACATTTACTATAAAATTTCTTGTTAATTAACATATTTTAACATTATTTAAAAACTACTAAATATTTATTTAAAATTTTGTGTCAAGTAATATCATTAAATTATTAAAAATTTATTAAGTTTATTAGATTGTGGAATAAAATATGAATAATTTTTATATTTGTCAAATAAATTGATTAATTTATATAATTTATCAAAAAACTAATTAATTTATCCAAAAATAATATATCACAAGAGCGATTAACGATAATATTTAATGATGTATTCGAGATTAGTTAGTTAGAGCGAGAAAAATAGAGAGTAGGTATAGTTTTTAGGATGTATGGTGTTTTTATGGGTTTTGGAAGGGATATTTTGATTATTAAATTGAGTATTTTGGAAGTTAAAATTAGAAATATATTGTAATGTTTGATAATGTTTTGAGAGATGAAAAACGTTTTGACAAAATGTAAACAAACAGGGCCCTGAATTCAATACTTTCTTTCAAAATCTAAGACCCCCTTGTGTGGTTTTTCCCACCCTTAATTGATCAAAGATAATTTGAAATTCTTAACTATATATGTTGATGTGGGCGAGATAAAATGAGCTTGTCTTCCTATGTTCCACTTGAACTGCTAGTTGCGATCCAACCTAGTAGCTCAGGAGGACGAGTTAAAAAGAGAGCTATTGAATTTAAGGAAGGTTGAACTATTTGGATGAATTCATGTTGCTAACTATTTTCAGCTTAGATATGTCAATGGGCGACAGTGCCATCCCCACCCTTGCCTCTGATTAGTAAAAGTACCCTCTCACCCTTGCCTCCATCCCGTATAATGTGTATGTATTCGCGGCTTCTAAGGTAGAATAGGTATCCAATTTGGGGTACCATCATGTTTTACTTTTAAAAAAAGAAAATACATAAGCTTTTATAAATTTATAATAAGAGAAATCAAACATAAATCATATAAATTTCTTAAAAGTTAATAAAGTACCAAACATAAAATACGAAGAGTCTAAATTATATTGTTCAATTTCATAAATTAGAATTTCCAGGAAGAGATAGCCAGGAGTACTAAGGTTGGGTAAGGGGTCAAAGGTTTCTACCTTCTGTTGGGATTTAAAAATTAGAATATTAAATTTGATTTGAGGCTTTTATTTTGTAGATCCATTTGAGTGTTTTATCCTTTTACCTTTGTAAGATGTATCTTAACTTTACACATTCATATTAGGCCAAAAAATAAAAAATAAAAAAAGTGTTAATTATACCAAAAATTAAAGGGAAGAAAAGAAAATAAATGGATCAGTTGGGTTTTTATAAATGGTTCAATGGTTCAAATGGTCTGACCGTCGGTTCAAACGATTTTCACAAAATTGGACGGTTTTCTTTATCTACCAATTTTTACTCAAAATTAGACCAGTTCATAGGATGATCAATGATTTAACTAGTTTGATTGCTCGATTCGATCCGATTTTTTAAATAGTGTATGGCTCCTCCTTTATTTCTCTTTCGTTTTCCACAAGGATTTCATCTAGTACGACATATATTACTCATTAGTTTGATAGATCAATCTCACATGTTATTCTTTGTTTAATATTACTCTAAGTACAGCCTGGTCGGATTTATTTTCAAGCCTTTTTTTTGCCTTTTTATTCTAATTGTTTGTATATATTTTTATTAAAAATATTATTTATTTTTATTTTTAATTCTTCACGTTGACAAAATTAAATTAAACTTAACACAATAAAGTGTTCGCTTATCACCTTGAAACAATTAATATCTTTACATTTGTTTAAAAAATATGATTTTTAATGCATAAGAAAATATAGGGAGTGTTTGGTTATGTTGTCCCATAACAATTTTATTTTGGGAAAACATAACTAAACATACACTCATTTTTCTTTCAAAACACGAAAATTAATTTTTTCAAAATACCTTATTCAATCATTCATTATTCTCAAAACTTCCCCATTTTTCAATATATACATATATGTCATATATATATATATATTATTATTCTTACAATAAAAAAAATTACTTAATTCCATTTTCCTAAAAATATAATAAAAAATATTGATTTGATTGCTATAGTAAAAAATATTTTCTCCCAAAATATAATCAAACATACATGTGGTACCATGTCGCACCACACGTGACACTTAGTTCTTTACACTTTATTTCATAAAGAATAAAATAGGATTTTATCAATTAAGGTACAAAGTATAGCTGAAAGATGTCTAATACTACAATCTAGAGGTGCTATGGTGATAGATTCAAGAGGTGGCCCCCACTGTATATCCCCATGTCAATTATTGTGGCACTTTGCTCTCCTCGAAACATATTTTACAGTACTGATCGAATAAAATATTAAAAATAGTCAAGAATACAATAAATAGAGCAGAAGGTGTCAACCTTGGGATTCTAGACGTGGCCCCCACTACACATCCCCTGTCAGCAAGTGTGGCACTTAGTTCCTGATCAACAAGTAGGATGAGAAAATTTATAATTATTAGAAAACACGAATCTTTTTATTTATAACTTATTTGAGTAAAATTTTTTTCATAAATATTCTTCTATTTTTTCTTTATATCAATCTTTTTGAGAAGTTTTGAGAGAACTTTACTTATTTGAGTAGCATAGTTTTGATTATAAAGAAACTAATGAAATTAATGCCAAGATTTATTATTATTATTTTTTTCAAATCAAGTCATAACTGCTATAATTTACTGAAGAATTTAAGTTAAGATCCAAAAACGTGAAATACCATCAAATACAGTTTGAAAAGCACTAACATCAGTGAAAACGAACAGCATAAGAAAAATTTATGGCTACATGGAACACCACTCTTGCACTCAACACTTGATTTCCTTCAAACCATGGGCGAAGTACAAGAATGTTGGATCAACAGCACCTTCCTTGTAGTAAGCAAACACCAGGGTGCTGTCGTCATGCATGCTCTCTCCGACAAAACATTGGAGGTCTTTGATCTTGGCAAGCAAATACTTGGTCGCCCCCTCAATGGTCTTCTTAAACTCCTCTTGCTTCTCACCTTCCAGCTTGGCCGACAACAATTTGATGTACTTCTTGATGTATGGAACAAATTGCTTCTTGTCAAAAGGAGGTTGCTCCTGGAGCCTAAATGTATCAACAATGTCAACCACTTTAACAGTTTGGTCATCAACGCCTTCATCCTCTCCACAACCTTCAGCAGACGGGTTTGCACCAATGTCTACATCAACTGCTCCCTTAACTACCCACTTTCCTTCGACTTCCCAAAGAGCTCCATTCTCAATTTCCTTGTAGGGAAAAGAGTCTGAGAGAAGTTCATTACCAGTGAGCAAATCCTGATAGACCAACATGATTGCAGAATTTTCAGCTCTCGGATCGCTTTCCCACCGAAAGAAAGCGCCTTCAAAGAGAGCTAGAGATTCGCGCAGAGAGCGAGGGAGCGAAATTAATGCCAAGATCTTGTAATTAGGAATAATTCAGAATTTCAACTGGCTCGATTTTACCAAACAGATTAAACAATTATCATCACCATAAGTGAGGCATTTCAGAAAGTGTGAAAAGGTAATATGATTTTAGGAAGTAATAATTAACCAGTAACAAATTGAAATTTGAAAGGAACAAAAGACTTCATATATCAATGATCAAGGGGTTCTTGAAACCAGAAAATAGATACATGATTCCAAAAAAATAACGACAGATAACCAAATGGGATTGCAAAGGAACAAAAAAACTCACATATCAATATTCAAGGTGTTTTGGCAAAAGGAATCACACGTAATAGAATAAAAATTGAAAGGGGATAGAAATTCTCATCGATTCCTGTGATCAAGATTTTTCAACAAATTGTATGCTTAAATACCCAAATTCAAGATTCAATTACTATGGATTGTTCTTTTGGTAATAATATTATGAGAGAAAAATAAAATTTAGTTTACTTAAGGTACTATATACTATTTCAACTACTATAGTTATTATTTAATAATTCAAGTAATTATCTTTGAGCTAGTATATATAATTATTTATATAAGAGTGATATTTCCAACTTATTAATTTTCAAATGAATCGAATATATTTTAACACTTTCCTTGTCACATTGTTCCAAAATTACATGAAATCATGGTATCTATAGCAACAAACTAGAAATCACTTACATCTAAATCAAAATCTAATTATCAATATAACCTCAAGATTCAACATTTAGTCATATCCAACAATATTTATCCAAAAAATTTACAATTTATCATCATCATAATATCTCCACAATTTTTCAACAAGATCTAACCATTTCCAGAACCTATATTTTACATATTCAGCTAGGACAATTTTCATCAAAACTAAGTTTTAACCAAATGCAAAGGAAATAGTGTATTTTTATCTCAAAATGGATTACAACTTGATGAATTTTCTAACCGTGACTTTAATTTGATGATAGAATGGGCCGATTTTTCCTAATTCCTGGTCAAAGTTGAGTTCTAACCCCCAATCATGTTTCGGTGGCAAGTTGTGGTTCCTACATAATTTAGGCCATAATTTAGCATTAATTTAAATAAATCTTACTTCTAATCTTATATGGACTTGAAGAGATTTCTATCCATAGTTTTATTTTTTCATTTGAATGACAGAATCTCTAGTTATAAGCAAAATAACATCACCTCTTGTTCTGCGAGCATCTGCCTTCAGGTGTGATTTCAGCATAATTTCTAAAATCTCATTCCACCAAGATAATCTACACAAATAGAGCTTTCTAACAGTATATTTGCATGTGTGATTAGGTGATAGGAAGGTTGGTTTTTGATTTTTTGAAAGTTTAAGTTTGGGTAGCAGTTTTACAGGCTAACGGGTTTCTTCTTGGTTTGAAGATAAATTTTGGAGTTAGGATTGGAATTTTGGGGAGATTTTTTTGAGGGTTGTGATTCTTGATGGACTAGAAAGGTTTTGGTTATAATTTGATGATTAATGGCTAAGGATTTGGAGGGATAGTAACTGGGTTTCGGACAATTTGTAGAGAAAGTGTAGTCTTTGTGTGGAAATGGCAATGGGCTTGCCCCTATTTATAGAAGTGAAACTTTTGTTATTTGCTTAGTGAAGCCCTTGAATCCCTAATTTATTCTAATTTTGACCCACCGATTCTTATTGTAATTTAATTCTTGATTTCTTGCTTTATTTAAATTAGTCTATAAAACTTTTATTATATAATATATACCCAATATATGAATAATGATGTATTTGTACCTTAAATTATGTATATTTTATCTTATAACTTAGATTATAAACTTGTAGTGTAGATATATTTAGAGAATTTTAAGATTTTATTTTTAAAAAGCTTGTTTAAGTTAAAATGCCATTAACTCAATCAAAGGAAAAATTTTATGAGACAGCCTAAGAATTTCAAACTTGGATTTTCTATAGTTATTTTATAACCCTTTATTATTCTATTGTTATTTCTAGGAAGAAAATTTACTGACGAGAAAAGATCGAATGCTACAATACCAAAACCATTTTTAACCATTCTCCAAAACATAACAAAAAATCCGTTACATTCCCCAACACAACTTTCATATTTTTCAATCTTATTTTCAACATTCGCTCTCCCAAAACAAATATTAAAATCACACAAAAAACGTAACCAAGCATTGGCATAGATCTTATAAACCTCCACTCCTATATTCACCATACTCAATATTTTTAAGTAAATTATCTACATTAAACCATTAATATTCATTTTTAAAATCTAAAGTTGCACCCCCAAAGTATTTTTTGGTCAAAATAACTCAATTTAAGCGAAGGCAAAATGTCCAAACATCTTCCAGGGTTAATCTCTCAGTTAAACTTTCAAAATTTACTTCACTTTTTTGTTTTGCCCAAAAAATTAATTTGTGTAAAAAATGAACAAAAAGAGTTGGTCATCTCCAAATTCACACAGGGTCTTCTTCATAATCATTCAATCACCATTTCAAAACTCAAAATATCAGAAAATTAGCCTTAAATTTCGATGACAATTAGAGCTATGGGTGCGGAAATTGAGGAATATTTTTTAGCCTTTTGATTATGGTAATATTTTTTTTCCCTTGCAATTCTTTTATTGAAATCACCTTTTTGGAAAGAAATAGTGTTCTCTTTACCATTTTAAAGTACTAATTTTGAATTGAAAAATGATGACAATAATAACAAGAGAAAAGACTTGAAATTGAGTTTTAAAAAAAAGAAAGTAAAAGTTACTACATGATGGCATATTTGTTTCAATTTTTTTTTTTTGGATAAGTTAATTGATAGCATGAGTTTGGTCATTCTATTGTTTGGTGTCTTCATTCTCTTCTTATTTTTTTGGACTTATATAGAAATTTTGACTTTCTACATAAAATTCTAAATTTGCCTTATTAATTAAATAATGTAAGAAAGTTGTCTAAAAGATGTTTGGGCATTTTTGCCCTCATATAAATTGAGTTATTTTGCAAAATTCACTTTGGGGTGCAACTTGTCAAAAGAAATACATTTTCAAGGTGCATTTTGCTATTTTTGTATTTTGAGAATGCAAAGTGCCAATTATCCCAAAATTTATTTACTTATTTATTTTTTGAAGAATTTTCTGATAAATGGTTTTCAAGAGCTTCAGAAATAGTTTAGGATAATAAATTCATTTATTTGATCAAGAAATGGTAAGAATTTATAATATTTTAAATAAAATAACTGGTTGTATTAAGACCCATCTTCTTCGTGGGTGGGATTGGTGATAATTACTATATCGATGCTAATTTTCGCATCAATCAGGATGGAATATTTTAGTTAAGTGATGTTGATTAGCGGACTGAAATCATGTTTTTTTTATATGAATATTAAATTATGGCATAGAATGTTTCAACGACGACTTTAAGAAATTAAAAATGAAATGCAGTACGCGTTAAAATTTTTCTTTTTGTTTTTTGTTTCAATTCTGTTGAGGTGACCTTGGGACAAGAAAGTCATCACAGATCATTCTTTTGTAATCAAACACAGCTTGAAGCATGAATCTTTATCAATATCCATTTGCCTTGCTATTTCTTTGCTTCTTCAGCAGATTCTTATGTGCTAGCAGCAATCCGACTGACTTCACAGGTAATGTCTCAGTTAATTGCGGCTCAAGTGGCACTTCTGCAGCACAAAACGGCAAGGAATGGCACGGAGATATAAAGCCAAAAGTTTATTCCTTGCCACAAATAAAGGGCTTATCAGCCACTTCATGTGTCATCCATAAGCTGATGCCTGCTGATTATCCTGTTCCTTACAAAACGGCACGACTGTCTCTTTCCCGATTCTCCTATGCATTTCAGGTAAGTCGAGGTCAGAAAATTCTCCACCTTCACTTTTATCCGGGTCCATACAGAGGCTTTAAAATGTCTAAGGACTTATTCTCTGTTGAAGCTGGTCCTTTCACCCTGCTTAGTAACTTTAGCGCTTCCCTTACTGCTGATGCTCTTGTTATGAATTCTCTTGTCAAGGAGTTCTGTATAAATGTAGAAGAAGATCAACAATTTACCATAGTTTTCACTCCTTCAAATATTCAGTCACTAGATACGTATGCTTTATAAATGGGATCGAGATTATTTCTGTAGCTGCCAATCTTTCTTACTTCCATAGGGGGGATATTGGAGTCCAAGTGGTTGGGAAGTCTCTGGTCTATGTTGACAACAGCACTGCTCTTGAAATTATCCACCGACAAAATATTAAATAGGGTTCTATTTTGTCAACTGCTAATACTGCTGGCATATTTGGAATGTGGGAAATGGTTCCTAAGCAAAAAGCAAGTGAGATCAACAATATTACTTGGAAAATTTCTGTGGATGTGGGATTAGGTATTTGGTCGGGCTTCATCTCTCTGAGGTAGGATTCAAGATGGCGGAGAGTGGTGGCATTGTTTTTGAAGTTCACATTAATGAAATGATTGTTGATACCAATATTGACATAGTCAGAGAAAAGGATGATGAAAATAGCATCACCTAGTATCGAGACTATATGGTGATGATGAAAGGGAGCAAACAAGAGGGGAAACGGGATCTCTTGATTTGCCTACAATCAAA
>JACGDI010000120.1:96225-108358 GCA_014898725.1 Jacaranda copaia
GAGTACATGGCCTGTGGGATGCTGGCTGACCACCTTTATAAATTTTCGAGGAACAGCAATAGTGGCTCATCTCTCATGTGAAAGCAATGCCTTAATATATGCATTGGAGCTGCTCGAGGGCTTGACCATCTGCACATAGGCCAATCACTAATACAGCGAGATGTGAAGACTTCAAATATCCTGTTGGATGAAAATTTCACAGCTAAGGTTTCAGATTTTGGCTTGGCCAAACTAGCAGAAGCAAGTTACAAAGTCATGTTAGCACAAAAGTCAAAGGTACATTTGGGTACTTCGACCCAAATTATCTCATCACAGGTAAACTAACCAGAAGGAGTGACACATATGCCTTTGGAGTGGTGTTGTTGGAAGTATTGAGTGGGAGACCAACATTGGATCCAAGGGTTGATGAGGCAGAGTGCATTCTGACCAAGTGAGCTCAAGAAAACATTGCTAAGGGAAAAGCTGACCAGATTGTAGCTTCAAATCTGAGGTGTGAAATCTCAGAAGATTGCTTGAAGGCATTTGTGGGCATTGCTGAAGGATGCTTGCATGATGAACCAAAGAAATGGCCAACAATGGCTCAAGTTGTGCTACAACTTGAGTTTGCACTTGAGCAGCAAGAGAGTTCAAAATCTCCCGTATCAAATGCAATAACAGGTAATGTGGATGATACCCATCCATCTAAAAATGATACTAACTTATCAGTTAGTAGTGTACAAGTCACAATGGCTTCCACTGATGTGCAAAATATTACACCCCCTTCAAATGAGCAAACTAATAGCAAAGTAGTTAATGCTGAGCTTCCATCTGAAACAAAAGATGGGAGAAAAGCCGCAACACATGAGCCATCATGACTTTGGCCATGGAATGCATTTTGGAACAGATTTAAACCATCTGGTAAAAATGAATCATCATTATCAGGTACGAATTTATATGGCCACATCAAAATTCAAGAACTCCTACATATTATGAAGTTGAAACTTTCAATGTTCCATGGTAAATTATCATAATAAATGCAGTTTTATAATTTACTAGCTACATCTTTTGATATTTCTGAAATGTTGTGACCTTGAATGGGAACGAAATCCATTTCTAATCAATCCAATTTTGAGTATATACTGCCACTGTGTAATAGAATATTTTTCACCGTGTTGCTTTTTGTTTGTGAATCCCTCTGCTTATTTGTTGGCTCCACAGCCAATTGCTGTCCCTGCCATTCCAATCAGTGAATTAAAGGACATTACTAGTAATTTCCGTTCTAATTGTCTTATTGGTGAAGACTCCAATGGACATTTATACCGTGGAGTCCTGGAAAGTAGAACGGCCGTGGCAATTAAAAAGCTATACTTTAACAAGACGCCGGATGAAGAATTTCTAGCAAAGGTTTGGCTATGACATCGAGTGTTGTTATGAATATATCTTTTCACAAAGATATGATGTTTACATATGGTTTTGAAGGTTTTGATGGAATCCAGCCTAAAGCACGATAATGTGGTTGAGCTATTTGGTCATTGTGTGGGTGGTTATGGTCTGCGGGTCTTGGCTTATGAGTATGCTCCAAATGGGTCCCTGCATGACATTCTTCATGTAAGATTGCCTCAATTTTGTTGTAGTGAATCAACTCTTTGTGATATTGTAAATTTTTCTATATGTATTGCTACAAATGCAATAGCATTGACCTGTCATGGGCATATGCCAAGATTACTTGTTGCTGTAGCGTTTTACAAATCAATTTTTGATTGCTGAAAATGAATCCTTTATTACTTGGTATCTTAGTTTATGACAAAGTGCTTTCTAATACAATCCTCATCATATTTACTCACTGTGGCTTCTGCTCACTTATCTGATTCCAGGTATTATATATCTCCTGTATGCGACTAATTATTTCCATTGTTTGCAGGCATTAAAGGCGTAATGCCAAGCCTGGTTCTGTCATGGGCCCAAAGAGTTAAAATTGCTGTTGGGGCTGCAAAAGGATTGGAATACATGCATGAGAGGGCG
This sequence comes from Jacaranda copaia, assembly GCA_014898725.1. Lineage (NCBI taxonomy): Eukaryota > Viridiplantae > Streptophyta > Magnoliopsida > Lamiales > Bignoniaceae > Jacaranda > Jacaranda copaia. The sequence goes on from JACGDI010000120.1 coordinate 98,227, forward strand.
CAGATTCATCGTAACATCAAGTCCAGCAATGTTTTAATTTTTGATGATTATGATGTTGCTAAGATCAAAATGTCTGATTCTGATATGTCAAATCCATTCAATTACCCGGATCGTGATCCTCTTTACCATCGCTTTCTTCCGCCTTTAAATTATAGTCACTATCCCCCTGAGTTAGCTCTTTTTCTGAGTCTTTCCTAGAGATGAACAGAACTAGTACTTTCAATTTGTTCTTTTTCTGAGCATGAACGTATATTTCTTTTTGGGTGCTAGATTCATTATGACTGGTCAGCTAAATGCAAAGAGTGATGTCTACAGCTTTGGTGTGGTGCTTTTGGAACTCTTGACTGGCCGTAAACCATTTGGCCACACCCTGCCAAGAGGAATGCAGTCTCTTGTAACGTGGGTATGCAATTTTCCTAGTGATAGTTTTTTCCTAAACTATATCCAGGGCATCCACATACCATAATTGATTAAAATTTGCAAATTACAAATAAGCAGGCATTGCCAAGGCTCAGTGAAGACAAGGTAAAGGAGAGTGTGGATCCTAGACTGAATGGAGACTACCCTTCAGAGGCAGTTGCGAAGGTAAAATCAGTAGTTTTGCTAAATAGTATACATCTCGAACTGAGTTTTCATGCTCGTTCCATATGAATTTACTTGTTTTGTGAGATGAATGTATAGAATAGCGTGGGATGCTGCTTTACAGTATAAATATGATTGATTTGCTTAAAACAGATGGCTGAAGTTGCTTGGTTGTGTCTGGAATGTGAAGATTGTAAGCGTCCACAAATGAGCACCGTAGTTAAAGCACTCCAACCTCTCTCGAAAACTCCATCTGGGATTCCTATCCAGACACCAAACTTGTGAATTCTTTCCTTCTCCTAAAACTCCTTCAAAGCTCTGGGAATGGAGAATAGTTGAAATTAATGGATAATCTTATGGTAGTCTTTTTGCCTTCACATTGTTTTATTTAGTTATTTTCCAATCTTTTACTTATAAAGCATGCTCTTGTAGATAACTGCTTCATTTGATTGTCATATCCATTTAGACAAAGAAAGTTCAATGCTTTGATTTCTGGGAGTGGAGCTGCAATCCTTTCTGTATAGACAATTGAAGTCTTCTGGAAAGAGGAGTTGAGCCGAAGAATGAAGCATGGAAGCCTTCTAGAAAAAAACATAAGAGCATTCTTTCTTTTGGATAATTATAGAAACTACCCCTCAGGTTTGGGGCAATAATAGAAACTATTCCTTGGGTTTGAGAAATTACAGACACATCTCCTAAGGTTTGTTGCCATCTAACAATAAGATCTTGCCATTAGTCAAACTAACGGAATTTACTGACATCATTGTTGAATTTTTTCAAAATTTTGATTTTACCCTTTAGTTGACTGCTTCAGCCTGCTGACAATTTTTGGGGACCAAAATGCCCTTACGTTATTTTGCCCATGTGCCCATATATGTGGGGATGGAATTGTAACATAATAAATATACAAGGGTATCAAAGTAACAAACTAAAATAATGCTTAATCTTGTTGTTGGAAATATAATTTAGTAATTAATTAATGTAATTAACCCAATCAATCAATTAATTAATTAATTTTTATTTAACTAATCATTTTATTTTGAATTAATTAACTTAGATTAATTAATTAACAAAATTATTAATTTTTTTTGCTAGAAATTTATGAGATTAAAAGATTGCAATCAACCCCTTCAGCTTACTCAAACTTTTCATATAGCCCTCGTATATTTAGCTATGTGATATATAAGACCTTCAATATCTTGAAAACATGCAAGCACATCTCCTATAGAGCAACATAAACATTCCAAAAGCACCAAGTAATGCACCACAAATCAAATCAAACCAACATCACAATAAACCTGTATTTACACTTACAACAAATAAGTACAACATTCAGTTTTCCAAAATATATAGGATAGAATCATTGCAGCTAAATAATTGTTTACAAGCTGCACAAAAAGTATTGAGTTGGTTCTTCCCATGGAAGTGAAAAAAATATTAGTTAGTTTCAATATACAAATAAAAATATTTTTCAGCCTACAGTAGCCTCTCCATTGGCAGCACTAGCAGCTCCATCACTAGGTCTAGTAACTCCATCACCAACACTAGAAACTCCATCACCACTAGCAATAGTAGTAGTTCCATCCGCAACAACACCTATAGTAGCAGCTCCATCATAACATCCAACATCATAAAAGCCTATAGTAGCAGCTCCATCATAGCTTCCAACATCATCAAAACCACCAATGCCACTAGCACTCCCAACTATCAAATGCACGCCTACACCACATATTAATAGGAATTTTCATAAGCTACTCATGAGCTGTAGGTTTTACCTCTTTTATTTTGTACATAGCAAAGTTGTACTCTTGCACATTGTAGGCTCTTGCCGCAATCTAGAAGTATTTCCTCAACAAAAAGTCTAAAATTTGAATGTATGTGCCTACAATAGGGATGCAAATGAACCAAGCCCAACTAAGCTTTGACCATTTTTTTAAGCTCAAGCTTGAGCTTGAATCAAATTAACTAAGCTTGAGCCTGAGCTAAAGAAATTGAGGCTTGAGCTTAGCTCAAGCAAATGTTTGGGCTTGACTTGGTTCGGCTCGATCCATTAGGATTGAACTCATCATCAAACTATAGGCTCAGGTTTGGCTCATGCTCGAGCTTGAAAAGTTAAATTATTTTATAAAAAATTTTAAAATTTGTATATTTTATTATATTTTTTTATAGATAAATATTTTTTTAAATAAAAAATATAGGCTTGCGAGCTTGCAAATAAGAATTATTTGGCTCGAACTTGGCTTGAAACTTACATGAACTTTGTTCGAGCTCAAACACTTTTCAAGCCAGCTTGCAAGTTAGCTCAATTCGTTTGCAACCCTAGCCTACAACACTTTCTATTAATTGAATGAGGCACCAATTTAGTAATTCTCTCCACCAAGCCCTACAAAAAAATATTACAATTAGCCCCCTGAGTAAATAAAATACTTACACAAAGAACCTTAGAACAATTTGTTACATTGTATAAAAGTTATATTCAACTGACATTAAAACTTAAAATATTGTAGTTAGCCCCTTGCCCACTACATATGTTAACAAAAAGAATCCTAAACATTTTCAAATTGATTGAAATCTCATATTCAACTAACATCACACTTTAGAACACTACAATTACCCATTGTGTAACAAAACATGTTATAAAAAGAATCTTAAAGTATTTCATACATTATTACACAAAATACAAAATTATTATTATAGTAAAATATTACAATTACCTCCCTAAGAACTTAGAATTATTATATAAACACCAATTAACATCCTCAAACATTGCATTGCACTCAAGTTCAACAAGCATGTAACTAAAGAATATAACAAATAGCACCCTATATCCTAAAAACTACAACTAAAAGAACTTGAACCATTTTCAGAAATAACAAAGTTTAAAGCATCAATAATACCTTTTGTCTGTTTGTCATGAAAGTCCAAGGTATAGCTAAACTAAAACCCCCAACGAATTCCTCCAAGCATTTGAAAAAAAAACCCCCAAGAGTCATTGCTTTCTGTCTCTACCATAACAAAAGCTAAAGGATAAAGCCCATTGTTCCTATCTAACCAACTACAGCTAAAAGCATACCACTAAAAAGCCCTTTCAAGTGACACCCGAGATTCTAGAAATGGACTACAACCACTCAAATAACCTTGCTTCAATGCATCCAAGCCTATGAAGGTTTTTCTAAAAGAAAGTGTCCTATTTATGCTCTCAACAATGTTCTCCACATTATCTCCCTTTCCATCTAAGTGATAGTCCAAAATTTTGGGTTTTTGTAAATATGGCCAAATCAAACAAAATAACTACCCACATTCATCAAATCGTAATACCAAAATCATATGTAAAACAAAACCCTACCATAATGCATTCTTGCAAAATCCTAGGCATGTAATTCACAATAATAACACAAAAAGAATTGATTTTTGCACATTATATGAAGATTCTAAACAAAATAAACCAAAAAAAGTGAATAATTGAATGGATAGTTACCTTTACTACCCATTTTACTCAAACCCGTCACACCATTGCTCGATAAGAACAAAATTCAATGGCCACGATGCTCGGCCTTCCTCATACTACCAGCAAACAAGGATTTCGGTAGGCAATTGATGGTGGTAAACTTTCATGCAACACGATGAGCTAAAGAAAAATAGGGAAGACAGATGGGTTTTCACAGGAAAACCCATTTTTCTGCCTTGTTTTCTCTCTTTTTTCCCCATAGAGGGTATTCTTGTCTTTTTATTTTACATATATTTAGTTCTTTTTTTATATGAAATAACTGAAGGCTAAAATGGTCTTTTAACAATTTTCACCATAATTTTGAATGGAAATTTTTAGGAGGGAGTTTTCTGTAATTTCTCAAACTTGAGGGATAGTTTCTGTTAGAACCCAAAACCTTAGGGGTAGTTTATGTAATTATCCCCCTTTTTTTTCTATAACTTAATGTAATTGAAGTTTTGCTAGTGTGTTTAGTTGATCTAAAATTCACATATATGAAACAATCATAAAATTCTTTCTTGCCAAAGTGAGCCGTTTAAGGTACAATTATATCTTTTGGAACCATATAGAACTAACTACAGCTATTAACATAAAATATAACATGCGTTGATGGCCCATAACTCATTCATTATTTTCTTTTTAAGACACACACACACACACACACACAAGTTCAAGTCCCTAAACTCACAAGGATATTACTAAACTAATTGACTGCTTAATGATTCTACTCATTACTTCAAAACAATTACAATGTACATGTATTTCAAAAGAGACATTTTTTATGTTTAATATTATCAGGCCAATCGGTCACTTAATCATACCTATTAGTCACTTCATTAAACATATATCTTTCTATACATAAAAATATAGTTGTAATAAATTTTTATTTTTATATCCCCATACTCAATATTTTTAAAATAAATTAGTCAAATATATTTTTATATCTAAATGTAAATTAATAAATATTTTTTTCACCTTTTAGAAATATCAAAAATCAAAAAAATGAAATAGAAACATAGCTAAATATGCTATTTACCTTGCAGTTTAGGAATCAACTAGGTTCCCACAAAGTCAACTAATCAACTTTCGGCATCGTAAAATTTGGACACTTTTGTGATACACATAGGTGAATTCTTCGGGGGAGGGGGGGCAAGTTGAGAAGATTGTAGCTTCAAATATGATGAACAAAATCTCAGAAGGTAGCTTGAAGGAATTTGTGGGCATTGCTAAAGATGCTTGGATGATAAACCAAAGAATCGGCCAACGATGGCTAAACTTGTCCAACAACTTGAGATTGCACTTAAGCCACAAGAGAACTCAAAATTGCCAATGTCAAATGTGATAACAAATGATGTGGATGATATCCATCTAAAAGTTAATGGAGTTTAATATGGGTAACTAAAGAAGTTATTATATGAGATAAACTGGAATATTAAAATAGTCAAAAGACCATGGAAGGAGTAAAGAGACTCAGAAATTTATAGTGGTTCGGGAATCCTAGTTCACTACCTAAGTGATAACACTTAGGATTTTTAACTTGCACTTTTATAGGAAAGAAGAAAGCAAATACAATATACAAATTGTCAAATGGTTGGAACTTGTATTACAACAATATTGACTAAAGAACAACAACACACAAGCACTCACTCAACTATTTGCAAGTTGATAAAGGCTTGTGGAGTATATTGTGAGTTGATGTAGCACCTAATGAGTTTCTCATTTAAATAGGTTGCTCAACAAAATTTCCTTCGATAGCCAAGCTTGCAATATGCCGTTTTCCTTTTCAAATTGACAGTCAACCTTTCTTTATTCTTTTGATTCCAAAAGTCACTTTCCATATTGTTCCTGCCATATTTTGATGTATATAAACAAGGAACCAATTCTAAATGGTCACTTGCTATGTTAACGAGAATAAAAAAAATATATTTGATTGGTTATTGTCAAAACATATTTAGAGGAGATCCTAACAATCTCCCCCTTCTTGATGATGACGAAGCAAGTATCATCTCTCCTGTCAAATATAGCAATAGCTCATAGTTCAGTTAACATAATATGTAACTACCTCCCCCTGTCAGGTGTAGACATGCATAACTACATTCTTATGTCAAGAGTAACATAATGATTCCTAATACTAAGAAGACAAGAACAATCATATCCTACAATAAACACTTTAAAGATAAGTTTGGTTTAGACAACAAAGGAGCATCAGCACAAAAGCAAAACACATAACCGCCAATTTTAAGTAGTAATCCATAAAAGGAGCATAAAAAATAATAATCATAATCAATCATAGTGGTTGTTGACAGAACTTCTCTTCTTTCATCATCAAAAAGCCAAATCTATCAATCATCGTAGGATCTCTTACGAAGGCGGTGGTGAATATCTTTGATGTCATCATGCAAATCTCCAATATGGTGATGATAGTGACAAAAGTGACCATCATGAGTGGTAGGAGAATAATAAGTGAAGATTTAGTTCCCAAGTAAGGAAGATAGAAGGAATTAAAAAATTTGTTTTAGGGATATAAGGAAGGAAAGAGAAAAATAGTTGGAAGGTTTTCTTTAAAAAATACTCATAGTATATTTATGTGGGAGAAGGAAACAATGCCTAATTTGGTTTTTAGAAAGAAAAATCTTTCTTTAGCTAGGGGTTTTGTGAAAATGTAAACTGGTTGATTAGAAGTGGCTATGTAATTTAGGCAAACATTCCCATTGGAAACATGATCTTTAATAAAATGGTGGCAAATCTCTATGTGTTTGGTGTGAGAGTGATGAATAGGATTTTGAGTTATATTAATGGCACTAGTGTTATCAAATTGAATAGGGACACATGAGACATTCAAACTAAAACCATGAAGTGTTTGTTTCATCCATATTACCTGAGTGCAATACTTACCTAGTGCCATTTATTCAGCTTCTGCAGTTGATAGGGCTACGAAACTTTATTTTTTGCTACACCAACTAACAAGACATTCACCAAGAAGTTGACAAGTTCCAGTCATGCTCTTTCGATCAGCTTTACATCATGCATAGTCAACATCAAAAAAACTAACAAGACAAGAATAGTTTGATGGAGGATACCAGAGACCTAAATTGGTAGATCCTTTTAAGTATTGAAGAATTCGTTTTATGTACAACATTGCGGTGAGACTGTTTAGAATTGGCTTGAGATCTGGCACATAGACTAGTAGTAAACAGTATGTTTGGTTGACTGGCAGTGAGCTATAGTAGACTTTCAATTATCCCTTGGTTCATGGAATCATCAATGTCATTTTCTGATGTGTCAAGTTCCAATTTAGTATTTGGTGCTATGGGAATTGCATATTCTTTGCAATTTTCCATACCAAACTTTCATAGTAGTTATTTGACATATTTTTCTTGACATAGAAAAATCTCTTTGGAAGTTTGTTTAATTTGCAAATCAAGAAAGAAATTTAGTTGACCCTTGAGACTTATTTCAAATTCATTTTTCATGCAAGAGATAAATTCACTACATAGTTCAAATGTAGTTCTTCCAAATATGATGTCATCTCCATAGATGTGCACTAATAGAAAAACCTTTTCATTTTGCTTAGTGAACAAAGTATTTCTAATGGAGCCCATGCAAAAACCTTTGGAAATAAGAAAAGTGGTTATCTTTTCGTACCAAGCTTGTGGAGCTTATTTTAAACCATAAAAAGCTTTTGACAGTTTGAAAACATGATTTGGAAAATCTGTATTTTTAAAACCGAGTAGTTGTTTTACAAAAACTTTTTCTTTTATCCATCCACTCAGAAATGCACTCTTAACATCTATTTGAAATAAGGAAAAGTTTTTATGAGATGTATATACTAAAAGCATGTGAAGGGACTTAACTCGTGCAACTAGTGGATAAGTTTCATCATAATCGATACCCTTCTATTGAGAATAACCCTTAGCAACAAGTCTAGCCTTATTTTTGATAACATTACCTTTTTCATCAAGCTTGTTGGAAACACCCACTTGGTTCCAACTACAAGATGATCAAGTGTTCTTTCTGCTAAGTTTTGGACTTTATTTTTTGTCAAACTGCAACAATTCTCCTTTCATTGCATAAACCCATGAGTTATCCTTTAAGACTTCTATAATACTTTTAGGTTCTGAAAGGGATAAGAACCCAACATTAGTAGAACTTGATATTTCTTCCCTTACCTTGGACTTTGTAGTAATCCCTGCTTGAGGATCTCCAATTATGTTAATGGTTGAATGGCTGGATGTATGTTTGAATTTTCTCATCTTTTTATCATCTTCCTCAATGGAACTTCCAATTGGGGTATTTATGATGAGTTTATTTTCTTAAGATTCTTGTTCAATTTCCTTTTCTTGATGCACGACTTCAATAATTTGATCAATCCCTAAAGATTTAATGCTCAAGTTTTCCTCTGCAATCAAAAGGTTAGTGTTATCAAACATAATATGAATAGTTTCATGTATGGCCTTTTTCCTTTTATTATAAACTCAATATGCTTTACCATGAATCGAATAACCAACAAAAATGCCTTCATTAGATTTTGAGTCAAATTTACCTCAAAGTTATCTGTCATTGAGAATGTGACATTTGTATCCAAAGACCAAAAAATAGGAAACATTTGGAACTTTTCCAATCCATAGTTCATTGGGTGTCTTCATGATAAAAGGTCTTAAGAACACCCTGTTGATGATATAACAGGCTGTGTTAATTGCTTCTCCCCAAAACAATTTTAGGAGATTGTATTCATTTAGCATTGATTGTGCCATTCCTTTAAGCACCCTAGTTTTTCTTTCAATTATCCCATTTTGTTGGGGTGTTCTAGGAGCAAAGAAGTCATGAGTATAGCCATGTTCATCACAGCGTAGGCCTAATCTTAGAAGCCCATGATGGGAAGGTTCTATAGGGTTTTATTTTACATATATTGTGGCTAGGTCCCCTCTCCACTTCATGTTTTAATATTGCTATCCCATTAAAGCTATCAAGTGGTTTTTTGCGAGAAGGACGTGAAGACTTGACAATCAATCGTGAAATTACAGGAATCATTGATCATTAATCTCATGGCTCAAACAGGTATGTAAGTAAATCAATCTATTTATGGTGTTTTGATTTCATGGATATGTGCACCTTGGGTTTAAATTATTTCTTACAATTGGTATTAGAGCCATTCTATCCATGGATCACAATCTAATTTTTATTGATTGAATTTCATATATCTTAAATCCTTTTAAATTACAAGGAATTGTTTTTTTAATTTGCATGCTGGAATGAGAATTTAAATTATTGGGTCTCAATTTTTGGTAATCAAACAATTAGGCTGTATTTAACCTTGTATTTAAATCATGCATGATGGCCAATGATACTGAGTGAAATTTAATTTAGTTTCCAGCAGAATCCAATGGTAGCATGATTGAGATATTTGTTTTGTATATGCATTAGTTTATGCATATGTTGGGTTTCATGATGAGATTGTTTAATATATAGATTACGGATTGTACATATAGATTGCATATAGGTTTCTTGAGATTGTTATGTAATACTGTGGGTTATGAATTGATAAAGATTATATTATTGATAAAAATTATTGCATATTATTTATTGATTATATTTCATAGATCTGAATAATGAATATCTTATATATATGTATTGACAATTTTTCATAATATGGGGAGTCGGAAAATATTTAAATTATACATATATATATATATATATTCGTGGAATATGCCAATTTTTCTTTTGCTTGGATATGAATTTCAGATTCTAATGAGTCATGGAACACTTACTTTGCTTGAATCATGGAACAATTTTGCTTTGATTGACCAATTAGTCATGTTATGCATATATATTACTTAAATCAATAGATTGTGGGCCCCCCTTTTAAGCCTTTTGTACATGCACTTTCCTTTTTATGTTATTGCCAAAACACACATATATATAGGGAAGAAAAGGCTTGCAAGTGAGAAATTTGTATCTTTGTATGTATATACAAATTGTGGAGTACTTTAGATATTCTCCATCATCATGTATTCTTTGTATGCACAATTTGGATATGACAACTTTTCCTTTTCTCCACTATAG
>JACGDI010000120.1:109896-129427 GCA_014898725.1 Jacaranda copaia
TAGTAATAAGTGTCTTATTTATGAGGACTCCAGTGGATGTGTATACCGTGGAGCCCTGAAAAGTGGACAGCTGTAGCAATTAAAAGACTAGACTATCCTAGGAAGCCACCAGAAGAATTTCTGGCACAGGTTTGGCCATAACACTCTGTGTGTTGATATTGCTGCATAGAGTATAACTTTACATGAAGATATGCTGTTTATATATGGATTTGTAGGTTTTAATGGTATCCAGCCTAAAACACAAAAACGTAATATCCATCAAATCCAAACCCTCCTAACCCGGATCCTCTTTACTATTATGCTCTTCCGAATTTAAGTTATCATTATGCCCCCGAGTAAGCTCTTTTTCCATCTTTCCTAAAGATGAACGGAACTAGTAGCTTGAATTTGTTGTTTTTCTTAGCATGAACAAATATTTCTTTTTGGGTGATAGATACATAAGGATCGGCCAGCTAAATTCAAAGAGCGATGTCTACAGCTTTGGTGTGGTGCTCTTAGAACTCTTGACTGGCCGTAAAACAGTTGATTTTACCCGGCCAATAAGAGAGCAATCTCTTGTAACATGGGTATACAATTTTCCTAGTGATAATATCCAGGGCATCCACATACCATAAGATTTTAATTTGAACTGTGTTATAACCTGCAGGCAACTCCAAAGCTCAGCGAAGATAAGGTAAAGCAGTGTGTGGATCCTAGACTGAACGGAGACTACCCGCCAAAGGCTGTTGCAAAGGTAAAATCAGTAGTTTTGCTAAACAGTCTACACTTCAAATTGAACTTTTACTCGTTCCATATGCATGACTTGTTTCCTGAGACGAATAGAATAGCATGGGATGCTGCTTCACAGTATAAATGATCCGTTTCAGACAGATGGCTGCGGTTGCTGGATTGTGCGTGCAGTTTGAAGCTGATGCCCGTCCAGCAATGAGAATCATAGTAAAAGCACTCCAACCTTTGTTGAATACTCCATCAGGGATTTCCATCTGAACACCAAACTTGTGAATCCTTTTTCTCTCCAAACAACTTAGGGGCCATGGGAATTGAGAATACTTGAAATTAAAGGATTATTTTATAGTAGTTTGCTGAAGATGTTTTGCCTTCACTTTGTTTTATTTAGCTATTCTCCAAACTTTAACGTTAATATACCGCCATAAAGCATGCTCATGGAAGTTCCCTCTCAAATTATAAGGATTAATTGCAATTTACCCTGATGTGCTTTATGAAATAGGTATTTTATCTCCCTGTAAAAAATAAATATATAAAATACCTCCTTATATTCTAAAAAATTATACACATTGCCTCCCCCTTCTCATTTGTTGCCTATTTAATATAATTTCAATATGAAAAAATTAATTTATCTTTAACCATTTAATGTATTTTCAATTCAATTTAAATAAACTTTTATTATCATTATTTTTCCTTTTCTTTCATTCTTTTCTTTTCTTTTTATTTCCCATTTCTCTCTTTCTCCATTGTTTCATGTATTTCTCATTTTATACCTATATATATAAATTTATAATTATTTCTCATTTCTCATTATTTCATATATTCTCATTTTATACATATATAAATTTATTTGTAAAATTAAAATCACTTTTATTTTTATCTTATCAATTATATTCAACTTTCTTTCTATTATCTTTTACATATTATGATTGACTTAAAATGCTTTGCAATTTACCTAGTTACACTTTTCTTATAAAAAGGATAACATGCATATTTTTGTCGAATATCATATCATTATTTTTTTGTTGAAAGAGTTTAAAATTTAATAAATAAATAATTCTATATATATTAATATGTAAGACTTAAACTTATTAGAAGTTTTTAAAATTTAATTATTTTTAAAATAATATTTTTAAACATGTAAAATATTTAAATAAAATTATATATATCAAGAATATAACTAATATTTGATTTAAATTTAAAATACATTGTAAATATTAAAGCTTAATTCCGACAAATTTTGTGATGTCTTCATTTTATTTTTATATTTTCAAAGTCTTCGACTAAAAAGTTTTAATTTTCAATTGTCAACATAATACAAAAAATTCATTCTCAAAAAGTTTTAATTTTTCAATAGAATAAAATAATATTTTTAACTAAATAGACACTCATAAAATAATGTTATCATGCCAACAAACCCAGTTTTGCAGGAAAAGGGCCAGGGAATTGGCCTTTTTCCCCCATTAGCGTTCATGTGCCAAGGCACATGAACATTTTATGTCAAATTTAACCTTAGAACTAACGACAGGGACGAAAAGTATTAAAAATTAGACAATGTGGGGACCATATTTGTAACTCCAAATTATTTAATGACGAAAATTAAATAAATAATTAAATTTGAGGATCAAAATTATAATTTTTTCATAAAAAATACAGATTTAACAAAACTTACATCCTAACGCTAACCATATTAAATGCTTTCAAATAATTTCTTCAAATGCATTTTTTTCTTAAATCTAAATCAATAACTAAAGTTTCACCTTCTATAAATATTGAAATCCGGAAAATGAAATAGAAACGCAGCCTACCCCAAAAAAACCGCGCCAAACATGCTCCAAGGTTGCAATTCAAGAATCTACAGTACCTAAAGTCAGCTAATCAAGTTATCAACCTCCAACATATTAAAATTATGGCACTTCTTGAAGATCCACAGCAGCTTACGAAAACAGAGCTATGAAGCAGCAGCTGCTCTTTGCCTCCAAATTCTTCACTCGAACCAGCGTTTATTCATTCAGACGCTCGCGCATACCCCCAAACAAGCTCAGAAATCCCAAAAAATCAGTAGCACTGTTTTTCCTCCTGGAAAATCTGAAGCGGGTTTTGCGCAACGATACCCATTTGATCCACAATGCCAAGAATCAGGTCGAAATGCGGTAGAACGATGTGCGCCTGTTCAACGCATTCCTTAAAGACTTAATGCAAATACAGAACAAAGGTGAGGCCCTGGAAGAGTTGGTGGGGCAGCGGCAGACCCAGGACGTGGTGTGTGAAGCTGAAGATATAATCACCGTGTTTGAGAATCAGGAGGATGGCCCGGAATTTCCTCCGGAGAGCTTTTCTTGGGCCGATGAAACTCGTCAGCGTCGCGAAAGAAGTTAGGGTTATCAGGGCAAAGGTGAGAATTACATATGATAAGACCAGGGGCTTTTTTGCCACCCGGCAGAACGGAGGGGTCGGCGCGTGAAGAGGCCATGGCGGAAGAGAAAAAGGCTTATCCGCTTTAGGTCTGAGTTTTCATTAAGATTTGTATTATGTATTAATTGATCTCATTATCTTTATTGATCTTAATTAATCTGGATTAAGCAAGATTTGGGCTTGGCGGAAATTTAATGTTTCTTGGGGAATTTTCTGATGAATGGATTTCAAGAGCTTCAGATATAGTTTGGGATGATATGTTCAGTTATTTGATTAAAAATAGTTGAAATTTCTACCTCTTTTAAAATCAGTCGTTCTGATTAGGAGCCGTTTTCTTGGTGGATTGGGAATAGTAATAATTACTATATCATCCTAATTTTCGCATCAATTACAATGGAGTATTTAATTATGTGATGTTGATTAGCGGATGAATAATGTTTGTGTGCCGCCAAGATTGAAATAATGGTTTTTTCTCCCTTCTAAAAATTGACTACTTTGTCAATATTAAACTATGGCATAGAATGGTTCAATGACGACTTTAAGAAATTAAAAATAAAATGAAGTCGCGTCAACTTTTTTTATTTTTTATTTTTTATTTCAATTCTGTTGTTATTAATGGGAAGTAACCTTGGAATAAGAAAGTCATCACATAACATTCTTTTCTAATAGAACACAGCTTGAAGCATGAATATGTATCAAGTTCCACTTGCCTTGCTATTTCTTTGCTTCTTCAGCACATTCATATCTGCTAGTGACAATCCGATTGACTTCACAGGTGATGTTTCAGTTAATTGTGGCTCAAGTGGCACTTCTGCAGCGGAAAACGGCAGGGAATGGCAGGGAGATATCAAGCCAAAAGTTTCTTCCTTGCTACAACTAGAGGGCTTATCAGCCACCTCAAGTGTCATCCATAAGCTGATGCCAGCTGATGATCCCGTTCCTTACAAAACGGCACGACTGTCTCGTTCCCGATTCTCCTACGCATTTCAAGTAAGTCCAGGTCAAAAACTTATCCGCCTTCACTTTTATCCGGGTCCATACAGAGGCTTTAAAATGTCTAGGGACTTATTCTCTGTTGAAGCTCGTCCTTTCACCCTGCTTAGCAACTTTAGCGCTTCCCTTACAGCTCATACTCTTGGTGTGAATTCTTTCGTCAGGGAGTTCTGTATAAACATGGAAGAAAATCAACAATTCAGCATAGTTTTCATTCCTGCAATTGGTCAATCACTAGATACCTATGCTTTCATAAATGGGATTGAGATTATCTCTGTGCCTACTAGTCTTTCTTTCTTTCACAGTGGAGATATTGGAGTCCAAGTGGTTGGGGAGTCTCTGGTGTATGTTGATAACAGCACTGCACTTGAAATAATCCACCGACTAAATATTAAACCGGATTTTGTTTCCTCAGTTGCTGATATTGGTGACATGTTTGGGATGTGGGACACAATTCGTAAGCAAAAAACAAGCAAGATAAACAATAATACCTGGAAAATATCTGTGGATGTGGGATTTAGGTACCTAGTCAGGCTTCATTTCTCCAAGGTAGGATTCAAGATGGCAGAGATTGGTGGCATTGTTTTTGAAGTCCGCATTAACAAAATGATTGCTAATGCTAATATTGACATGTTCAGAGAAAAGGATGATAGAAGTATCATCCCCTGGTATAAAGACTACGTGGTGATGATGAAAGGGAGCAAACAGGAGGGCAAACGGGACCTCTTGATTTGCCTACAATCAAATGATAAATTCATGGATGGAAATGGACCCCTTAAAGGATTTGAAATAATGAAGTTGAGCAACCCTGACAATAGTCTTGCAAGTCCAAATCCCTTGCCTTCAGCACGAGATTCATCATACCACAAATTCCAAAATTTACTCAAAGTTCTTGGTCAGCAAAATATGATTGTATCTGTTGCAATAGCAATACTTGTTCTAGTGAACATCATTTTTTATACATTGCAACAAATTTGGGAAGCTAGCAGTATAGAGGAGGAAAACAAGCCATCAGCTAGGGCTGAACGACTCTGTCGCCAGTTTTCACTAGTTGAGATCCATCTAGCCACTAGAAACTTTAGTGATGCACATCTTATTGGAAGAGGTGGATTTGGTAAAGTATACAGAGGCCTCATTAATAATGGACAAGAGACTGTGGCCATAAAGCGGCTAAAACCGAATTCCAAGCAAGGGGCATGTGAATTTTTGACAGAGATTGAAACACTAACTGAGCTCCGGCACGTTAATCTAGTCTCTCTGATTGGCTACTGCAATGAGCATGGGGAAATGATTCTTGTTTATGAGTACATGGCCTGTGGGACACTGGCTGACCACCTTTATAAACTTTCGAGGAATAACTATAATGGCTCATATCTCACCTGGAAGGAACGCCTTAACATATGCATTGGTGCTGCTCGAGGACTAGACTATCTGCACACCGGCCAATCACTCATCCATCGCGATGTGAAGGCTTCAAATATCCTGTTGGATGAAAATTTCACAGCTAAGGTTTCAGACTTTGGCTTGGCCAAACCTTTAAGCAAAAGCAAGTTACAGAGTCATGTTAGCACAAAAGTCAAGGGCACATTTGGATACTTTGACCCAAATTATCTCACCACCGGTAAACTAACCAGGAGAAGTGACACATACGCCTTTGGAGTGGTGTTACTGGAAGTATTGAGCGATAGACCAGCATTGGATTCAAGGATTGCAGAGGACAAGCGCATTCTTACCAAGTGGGCTCATGAAAACATTAGTAAGGGAAAAGCTGACCAGATTGTAGCTCCAAATCTGAGGGGCAAAATCTCAGAAGATAGCTTGAAGGCATTTGTGGACATTGCTGAAAGATGCTTGTATGATGAACCAAAGAAACGTCCAACAATGGCTGAGGTTGTGCTAGAACTTGAGTTTGCACTTGGACAGCAAGAGAGCTCAAAATCTCCAGTATCAAATGTGGGAACAGGTGATGTAGGTGATATCCATCCATCTAAAGATGATAATGATGTGGATGATATCCATCCATCTAAAGATGATACTAACTTATCAGTTAGTACTGCACAAGTCACAATGGCCTCCACAGATGTGCAAAATATTAAACTCCATTCAAAAGAACAAACTAATAGCAAAGTAGTTAATGCTGAGCCTCCATCTGAAACAACAGATGGGAAGAAAGCCACAACACATAAGCCATCACGACTTTGGCCATGGGATGCATTTTGGAACAGAGTTAAACCATCTAGCAAAAATGATTTGTCATTATCAGGTACAAATTTATACAGCCACAATAAAATTCAAGAACTTTTCCTGTTCCTATTGTGAAGTTCTAACTTTCAATGGTCTATGATAATTTACGTATCATGATATTATAATTGCTAGCAATATTTTTTGAATTTCTGAAATGTTTGAGAAGCTTTAAGTGCACTCAATGTGACCTTGAATGGGAACAGTCCATTTCAAGTCATGTCCATTTTGAGTATATACTGCCACTGTAATTGAATATTTTTTATCATGTTATTTTCTGATGGTGAATACCTCTGCTCTTTGTTGTCTGTGCTTCTTGATTAAAGTACAAATTCCTTATTTACCATTGTTAAACATACCAGAGATTTTCTTTTGGCAATCCTGCAGGCTATCATGCCAGAGAAACAGTGGAAAAGGACAAACAAACTAGTAATATGTGGCCGAGCGCTGTCCGTGCCTTTCCAGTCAATGAATTAAAGGACATTAGAGGTAATTTTAGTTGTCAATGTCTTATTAGTGACAACCCCAATGGACATGTATACTGTGGAGTCCCATTGTACTTCTTGATTAAAGTTCACAAATTTCTTTTTTAGCTTAAACATATCAGAGATTTTCTTTAGGCAATGAAGCAGGCTATCGTGCCAGAGAAACCATGGAAAAAGACGAACAGACTATTAATATGCAGCCAATTGCTGTCCCTGCCATTCCAATCAATGAATTGAAGAATATTACTGGCAATTTTAGTGGTAACTTTCGTATCAGTGGAGACTCCAATGGACATGTATATGGTGGAGTCCTGAAAAGTGGACAGGCTGTAGCAATCAAAAAGCTAAATTCTAACAAGACTCCAGATGAGGAGTTTCTTGCAAAGGTTTGGCCATAATACTGTGTATTGATATGAATATATGTTTTCACAAAGATATGTTGCTTATTTATGGTTTTGCAGGTTTTAATGTTATCCAGCCTAAAGCACAAAAATGTGGTTGAGCTACTTGGTTATTGTGTGGATGGTGATCTGCGAGTTTTGGTTTATGAGTATGCTCCAAATGAGTCCCTACACGACATTCTTCATGGTGAGTTTGCCATAAATTGTTGTAGTGTAGCTTTCTTTTCCTTATACATATATGCATATACTGTATCTGTCACTAATTATTCTCATTGTTAATACTGGGCAAAAGGGTGTCACAGATGCAGAGCCAAGTTTAAATCACTAACTGTACCTTCTAGTTACTTGTATGATTTCAGGTACTACTGATAAATATTCTCTTGTGTGCAACTAATTATTTTCATTGTTAATACAGGATCAAAAGACATGAAAGGGGTAAAGCCCAGTCTGGTTCTTTCATGGGCCCAAAGAGTTAAAATTGCTGTTGGGGCTGCAAAAGGATTAGAATACATTCATGACAAGGCACAGATTCATCGTGACATCAAGTCCAGCAATGTTTTACTTTTTGATGATTATGATGTTGCTAAGATCAAAATGTCTGATTCTGATCCATCAGATTCAGACCCTTCTAAACAGGATCCTCTTTATTATTACTTTCTTCCACCTTTAGATTATCCTTGTGCCCCTGAGTAAGCTCTTTTTCTCAGTCTTTCCTGGGATGAACAGAACTAGTAGTTTGAATTTGTTCTTTTTCTGGGCATGAACTTATATTTCCCTTCTTTTTTTATTTTTTTTTGGGGGGTGGTAGATGCGCAAGGAATGGCCGGATAAATGCAAACAGTGATGTCTATAACTTTGGCGTGGTACTTCTGGAACTCTTGACTGGCCGTACACCATTTGATGGTACACAGCCTAGAGGAGAGCGGTCTATTGTGACATGGGTATGCAATTTTCCTAGCGATAATTATTTCCTAACTTTATTCAGGGCATCTACATAACATAAGTGATTAATTTGCAAATTATAAATACGCAGGCAACACCAAGGCTCAGCGAAGACAAGGTAAAGCAGATCGTTGATCCTAGAATGAATGGAGAGTATCCTCCAAAGGCCGTTGCAAAGGTAAAATCTGTAGTTTTACAGATAGTCTGCATTTTAACCTGAACTCATGTCTGTTCCATGTACATGTTTTCTGAGACAAATAGAATAGCACGGAATCCTGTTTTATACTATAAACGATTTGCTTGAAACAGATGGCTGCAGTTGCTGCATTGTGCGTGCAGTATGGAGCTGATGTCCGTCCAGAAATGAGAATCGTAGTAAAAGCACTCCAATCTCTGTTGAATACTCCCTCCGGGATTCATATCTGAACACCAAACCTGTGAATTCCTTTTCTCTTTCAACACCTCAAAGCTCTGGGAATTGGGAATAGTTGTAATTAATGGGTTGTCTTTTATAATAAGATCTTGTTCCATTCATTGTTTTATTTAGCTCTTCTCCTGTAAATAGTTGTTTCATTATATTAAAATAGAGGATTAGTCTCTCTATCCCAGATTATAGTTTGTTATCTTCGGGATTGTTCCAAAACCTCATTTTGTTATATAGAATGTGTTTTTTGCCCTTCTTTTTTCAAAATTATCCGTAATAACATGATACCACTATATTGTCATTTCAATTATGAGTAGAATGAAATGATGGCACTGTATCTGGACCGTCCCATGTGTTTTGCACATAAGATTTAATGAAGGGAATTGTCAAGGATATTTAAGAATCTTGAAAATTCATGACAAAAGTTCTAGTCTGAAAATGGTAAGAAAGTAAATTCCATGAGATCCTGCAGTAAGGAAGCTAAGGTAGCATACATGAAATGTGTTTCACAGGTTTTAATTTTACAGACATTAGATAAAGAACATTGAAGAAGACACATTTTTGTGCAACCTAGGCACTTGGTACTCTGCAAAATAACCTCTGTTATTATATTCAGATGCATCCAGCATTTCGTCAGCTTTGATCACTTGTGTCATCTGAGCAGCTGCTAATCGTGCATAGCGCACCGGAGCTACTGCAACAAGTAAGAACAGAAAATATCAGCAAGCATATATGCATCCTTAGGAACTGAGTTGTTCTGGCGATTGAAAAAGAACGAACTGATTAAGATATGCAAAGTAATTGCGAATTTACAGAATCATGTCCCAATTCATTCTATTCCATCACAGTTAGGTAGGTATTACAAGAATAATGAAAGGTGAATCGAATTAGGATAGCTCCAGTACTATTTTATTCTTGAGCAGATTCATTTATTTCATAACCGTAACCAAAACATGGGAGGGTAATCATTATACTATAGCTTTGAATTAGAAAAAATATTTTAAAAAATGGTACTTCTATTTACTCTATCAATAACACGAGACAGATTTGGTGTATCATAAGAGATTTGCATTTTCTATTGATTTCTATGGATTGGACTTGACCTTGACTAAAAAAACTCAAAAAATTGAAAAAAATGCAGTATTGGAACATGGATTACCTTCGGAGATTGCATTGTTGCTTCTTTGGAAACTGCACGTTGTAAAAATTGTTCATTATAATCTTTGAGAATTAAGTTTCTATAAATTAGCGACGGATTAAAATCACTTACACATATGATAAAGAATGAATAAGTTCTTGCAGATCATCAGACGAGAAACCTATTTCATCTAACAGGACATGGTAATGGGTTGGCCTTGAAGTCCCCTTAAAATGAAAACGAACATGAATTATAAGCAGCATGTACACAACTCAAGGAAAGAGAGAATTTTTAACGTTGTACTTACAATTCTTGCAGCATGAGGACACATATAGAAATTATTATATTCAAGATCACAAACTTGGTTGTCCACAATAATTCCTGCAGTGGATAAATTAGAATGAATATGTGATCCCAAAGTTTTGAGGGGGCATCTTTCCAGGGATTCAAGTTCACCTGGAAGAACATTTGTGCCCAACTTAGCATCGAAGAATTTTGTGTGATGTCGTCTCTGGGCGACAATTAAAGTGAATTTGGGACGCCAGTTCTTCTCAAGGAAAAAACAGGCCTGGAATACATTATAAAATAAATGAAAGAGATACTCAAAGAATTCGATTCTAAATGTGTTTTGACAAACAAATTTCTTAAGGGTTTTGAGTAAATAAAGATACAGAGACAAACCTTAAGAATCTGATCCATTTCGACTTTCAACACTTGGTTGAACTGTGATGTGCTCAGTCCATTCCTAATGGAAAATAAATACTGTATTTAATATGCTCTGATATAACTAGTATCTACAAGGATGATGTGGGGAACGAACAACCTCAGATATTGAAAGGAAAAGAACTTGGAGGGGAAAAACGGATTAAATGCAACGACCCATTACTATATGTACGAAGCATGACAGAAGGGGATTTAACAAAAAGCTGAATGAAGGCAAACCCGAACTGACCTAAATATTATAATTTGGGATGGCTTCTTCTGGCCAGAGCTTGAATAGAATTCTAGCAGCAACTCCCTTGCATGAAAGTGTCTGAAGTTAGAACTTTTCACTTCATAGGTTGTGTGGATTGAAGAGCTCAATGAAATCCTGACATCTTTTAGATACCTTATTATGCCTGTGTCCTCCTGTTGGGATATCGGCTTGAAAAGTGAATCGATCACATGAACCTTTGATGGGAGTGCACGAAGAGATGCTCTATAACTTGAAATTCTTGGCCACTCTCTTGAGCCGACTACCTAAAACAAGAAGTTCAGAAAAACACAGTAGGATTGGAATCGTATTGATGGTTATTGAACTGAATAATACGGAAAAAACGTCATACTGAAGCAATGGAAGGTGCATCTATTCGTCCAGGGACAGCGTGGGAGACATTGATCCCCAAGATCATCGTAGGAACCTTACTAACCAAAGGAATACTTTGTCTTGATTCAGAAACGACAGTATGATTAAGCCCACCAAGCTGCAGAGAAAAGCATTTTTGCAGTAAGGATGTCATAGACCTGCATGAAATCCGCGGCGACTGAAAAAACAGTAGATATTATTACCTTCACATTTATCTTCAACAAAATATTCATCAGATAGTGCTCATCAAATTTGCTAGTCGAAATGCATTGATCACAATGTCCAAACTCTATGATCGTCTTCCTTTTCCATGGACCTTATTAGGTTAACAGGGTAATTAGTGGATGTATATACTGAAAAAGGGAAAAAAACAACTCCCATGGTCAAAACTAATTTTGTACAAACCATATAAGTCTGAGAACTTCTTATCAGCAAGAAGGCAAAGAATAAATGGACGTGGCTCTTGCCGAAATCTTGATTGAACTTGTTGGAACATCATCTCCACTCTGACAGAAGGAGGTTGCCTTTTATGCTTAGGATTTTCTTGAAAAACGTATGATGGAGGATTTATAACCTGAAGAGCAAAAGCATTGTGTAAATTCAGAGGGTAAGTACAGTAATGCCATAAATTCACAAGCCAGAAGAAAAAAAACGTTCTCACCATTCCTTTCCTTGTACCAATTTTGGCCAACTCTCCACAGAGAGCGCGTACATCAAAGGGATTAGAGAAGTTCACTATAACCCAATGTTCGAGTGTTTTTGGCTCTAGAAGTTTCTGTGTGAGATTTACCATCTGTGAAAAACTGATAAGCAAAGAAACAATCATAAACTATTTTTGTCACCTTATCTTTGATGCTCCACCAGGCATTCCTCGGAATGATATGTTCCCCATTTCCCATCTTCAACTGTTAAAGCATTACCAGAGAAGTTAAGAACTCAATAGGAATATAGAGAGTGCACAAGAAACAGCAGAGGAGAGTACCCGTGGGGCAGAAAGAACGCGGCCTTCAACTTGAACTAAACTGTTGATTGAAATGCCGCAAGATTGCAACAATGGTTGCTTCTCATGCCCAATTCTTCTTACAACCTATTAAAAAGTGACATATTTCAGGTTGGTCTATATGTATGAAACATTTAGTGTTTCAGGTTGAAAAGTTCATGGATCTACATCAGACAAGACCTTAATCAAGTCCTCTGGTTTTTGGCTGGATTTTATCATTGCAGACCTCTGATAATTGGTTAGTTCATTCATGTAGCGTTGTAAAGGAACTAGATAACAAAGCTGCATTAATCACAATAAGAGACTAAGATCAGCTGCAAAATCTTTGGAAGTCTTAAAGATGCAAAGAGAGAAAACTAACAATATCACCTCAATGGGAAAGAAAATCGGGTTATCAGGTTTCCCAGCATTTATGCAAGGTAAGTTTGCACTAAAACTCAGCTCAATTCCTCGTGTTCTGACAAAATAATCATAAACTGTTGTTTCAATGGTTAGGATGCCACCAGTCTGGTCACTCGCTTTTCCCATTTTAAAAGAAAACCTGTCAAGTTTCACAACCATTGGTGAAAATGATTATATTAATGAAAATGTAAGGCCTTTGGCTGTATAAGTAATCTGGACTCACTTCTGTTCTTTGCAAGACCTTTCACTCAGTCCAATGATTCTGAACTCAGAATTCAAGTGTTTTACCCTAAACCTCAAATTTTTCAATGTACGCCTAGCCTACAAAAAGCCCTTAGGACATTGAGTCGGTAAAGATTTACTAAAAGGCTTTCCAAATATAGAAAGAAACTGTTTTACCTTAGTCCAGTCAATTTTAAGGGGAGTTTTTACATTTTGGTTGCTGATGAGAAACTCGGCCACTGGACCTGGCTTTATGATTGTTGTCATAGAAACATCTGGACGAAGTGAATGAAACAAGAGATGATATTATTCCTCACTGAAGCTCAAAGGAAAAGATGGATGAGTTGAGAGCAAGGGAAAATACCATGGTTCAAATACAATCCACCTTGAAGGGCTTTAAAGCTTGAAAAGAACCCCCTGCATCCAAGGATTCCACTACCTAAGTCTATGAAGTTTCCCTGCTCATTGAAGAAGAACGATTGGCGGACAACAAGGCAGCCCCTAGACATGTACATTCAGTGTTTGTGATGTCAGAGACAATATATTTTCAATCATCATATTAGTTTTTTACATACTGTTTTACTGCTTGTTGCTGCAGAATGGTATCCAAGACTCTCAAGCATCTATAGTCCGTTAATCTTTTTCCACACTTTGAGTCGTTTAGGGACTGCATTGAGACTTGAGAAACAAATCTCATTTGCAGTTTAAATATTTTGGAACGAGAAGAAAGCCTCTGCCTCTTCTGATCATTCCCACTGATCACGTCATCACTACCAAGGCTGTCACCAGAGCTAATTATATAGATCAAGAAGCTCAGTAAATTATTTCTAAATAAAGTATACAGATATACGGAAAAATTTACGACATTTAAAACTAAAGACATCATTTTACCCTTTTGTTGAGACTGAATTCAGCACAACTGAAAATTCTAAGTTGTTTTGTGGCAATGGACCATGTGCGAATAAGCTTCGAACTCCATCATAAACAAGTGGTTTCCCAGCAAGTTCTGATTTATACGTCTCACAGAGTTTATCAATCACAATCCTCCTAGTATTCTTCCTAGTAATTTCACAGCCATCTTCATAAGAGATAGATACCTGCATTAAGAAAACAGTCATTTCTGATGTAAAGTTTCTCGAAATAAAGCAAAATTAGAGAGACTGCAAGAAAGGAACTAACATCATAGTGATAGAAGTCGCCAATAGCACCCACAATGGAAACTTTGAAGTGGTTGGTAAATAGAGGTAGTCTTATCCCTTTAGAACCTGGGCGAGGGCTGTTCACCAGGGCAACTTGTGGCTTTACTCTCTCAGACACAGAACTTTCCTCTGGTTCTATTTGGACTGGAACAACATTTGGAGGAATTTCAGTTGGAGGTGGTGGTAGCACCTGTGGCTGCTGCGGGGACTCCATTCTTTATGATTACCTAAAGCAGAGGGAGAAATCCAAATGAAATATTTCCCACCATGCAAATGAGAATTATGCATGCTACAACTCAACATATCGGCAAAACTTCCAGGATTTACAAATAGATAAACTTACAAATACAAATTTTTATTCTTGTTTAATGTATTGCGAATTACATAAAAAACCTAAACAAGAATTGGAAGATGTTTGTCATACAAGTGAGCTGATTTCAGATGCCCAAAATTAAATCTACTACTGTAATTTAGTGTTCCATGCAAACTCTTAGGGCCAACTAATGGCTTAGGAAGTATTAAAGGAGCCCACTACCTTCTATCAGTATATTCTTCAAATAATATGATAAACTGTGGTTGATGTTCCGGTGCTAAACGTCTCGCTTGAAAGAGCCTAATATAGGAAGAATCAATGGTTCTCTCAGTTATTCTTTTTCAGTTGAGAAATTACAGGAAAATGCTGCAGAGGACACAACAATTCCCTTAGTTCCTGTTGTGGCATCTGTTAGTACTTGAATAGTACTGAAAAGAAGAGACATCTGGCAGTATTACAATACAGACCTTACAAAATGGTAATAACTGGTGACCATGTTTATTTCTGATCTGAGGCAATCATTTCCACATGCTTAAATCTGAAGTAGCAATAGTACAACATGGTACAACAGCAAAATTCCTTATTGCTAAAATTTCAAAGAAAGCTCTAAAACTCCATCAATACTATGCCACCTATATAAAAATTGGTTCATATTTGCAATGTGATTAGTTCATACAAGACAATTGGCCGATGAAATGGCAAATTGCTTGTGTCTATTTGAGTTTTGCCATGGCGAGAAAGAGAATTTTACGAGTTGTCAAACTAGATGAAAGTAAATAAATGCTAAGTTTAGCAATCAGATCGAGAGCTGGGGGTGATTAAGTTTCATTAGAATCACTCAAACAAGTAAAGAAGAGATGCTGCAAGCTTCAAAAGCATTCCTTATACTGGCCTGTCAACGACAATAAGAAATAAACAACACTTGTCAGACAGAAATGGACTATATCACACTATATCCCCCGTTTTCTTTTTGCCCCATAAACACTGAAACTAAAAAGAG
The DNA here is from genome assembly GCA_014898725.1 of Jacaranda copaia. Taxonomy (NCBI): domain Eukaryota; kingdom Viridiplantae; phylum Streptophyta; class Magnoliopsida; order Lamiales; family Bignoniaceae; genus Jacaranda; species Jacaranda copaia. Next base: position 125,143 of record JACGDI010000120.1, read on the forward strand.
AAAACAAAAGGAATATGTACAAACTGAAGTCTTCAATAAAATCATTGAGCAAGTTACAAACCCCTTCTCCATAACTTATACCAATCTATTTTTCCTATTACGTTTTACCTTAAAATGAAGACCTCCCCACAAAAATTTAAAGCACCATCGACTGAATTTTGAAACCATCGTATTCTGTCCAGCCAGTCCACATTATTTCACGCTTTCTCTAGTTGAACATCAATACTCCTACGGGGCTTCTCACGATACTCTATACTTCTCCGAGACCTTTGCATTTGATCAAATGATACTTTCAACTTGGCAAACTTGTCATCATTAAGAAATTTGTATTTGTAAGTCTTTTGTTTTTCAGGCCTATCAGTGCTCCACCTATGTTTCTCTCTCCTGTCTGTGCTTTTTCTCGGAGCTATAAAACAATCAGTACTCCTCCTGGAATGTTCTGGCAGGTCTATGCTTTGCCGTAAGGTGTTTCTTTGTGAGAGAGCTTTTTCGACTGTAAATACAAACTTTTTAGGGTGCTTAATATACTCGGGATACAGTTCCAAATCACAGTGATTTCCCCCCTTGATCCATAATGGCTCATATTTCTCTTGGCATAGCTCACATAGCTGTTTCCCATGAGACCATGCAACAACATCATCTGCAGTATCCTGCATGCAGAACACCTCGGCAATTAGCAATTTATTGAACTCAAATATAATGAGCATGTGCAACATTGAAAAACAAATCTGACCACAAATACGAAGAGGCTTGCGCTTTTTAATAATAAAAAGATCAATGCAGAAGCAGCTATGGAGAATGAGATTAAAAATCTATATAGGAACCTGGAAGGATATAACAAATCTAGGGGAACTTGGGGTAATAGTTCACTAAGTCCAGGGGCTAATGACAGCCGCATGACAAGAAAATGAAGATTATACTGTTACACTACTCATGTTTAATTTATCCTATTGTAAGATATGTGTTGGATGCAACTGCAAAAGAGTCTGTATACTTCGGTGGGTTTCACTCATGTCATTTCACGTTAAAAGGTAGCTCATGATCTCAGCAAAATTCCAGCCTGTAAAGTAGTTCTTACCTCTCAAATCCCCATTCTTACAATTGGCAAAATTTCAGCATGATTGGTTATTGGAGGCATTGATGGACCAGCTATCCTGAGAATGTGTTTACACGGGACTTCAATTCATTCATCACTTTTTTCATAATATTCAGTGACACAGAGAGCATTTGAATAAGAACATAGTTGTCTCCATTTGGAGAAAAATATGCTCTTTTCAGATGCAAATTTAACAAATTAATGAGTTGCGGGTGGTGAAATTGTTCAGAAAGAGCCTATGACATATGCAATCTTTGGATACAATCCTTCTCTTCTTTTTTTTAAAGAGATGCACAAAATTCAGTGAACCCAAAACACCAACAGGAATCAAATATTGCTAATAATATGATATGGGGGGTCGCTTTATGCAACACGGAGAACAATTCCATAGAAATGTGGACTTACATGAATAACCGAAAGAGGGCACTTCACCAGGGGTATTTTGTATATGTTCTGTATCAAATCAACATAAAGTCATGTTAAGAAACAGGAAAGTGCAAGACATTTCTGGGGACAAAATTGGATAGGAATAAATAAGTACCAAGAAGACGGAATCACTAGCAAAGAATGGATACTTAGAACACTATCAGTAATAAAATTAAATAGAGTTGTTGAATTTAGTAATCTAGCATTTACCTTATAGATGTCAAAGCAATACGTACACTTTACTGGATACATGACTCTTAAGCTAGATAAAATTGGACTGTGCAAAACTAAAGCCCTTAGTCGAGGCAAACGAGCTGAAAGATCTACAGTCGGGCACCACCAACTGATTGGCCATGTTAGTTAATATCTTCTTGCTTAACCCCATAGCTCTCTTCAAGAAATTTATATGCAGCTTCAATATCTGCATAAGTATTATGCCCGCTTGGCTGCAATACAGCAAATATACTAACTTTACAGGTGCTCTTAGGCGTTCAATCGCTTAGATTGATTGGAAAAGAGACTTGTCATGAGAAGTCATTGGCACCTTTCCGGATGACTGCCCGTAACCAGAGCAGTCATACCTGCAGACATAATGAGCACTAGACACTTCTGATGTGAACTACTTTAGCAACTGACAAATGAAGGATAGCAACGAAAGTAATTAGAGCATCTTACGTTTGATCAGAAGATGCATAAAGCGTCATGGCTCCTCCCCCCCACCCACCCCGTGAACCAGGAATTTTTAGCCATGATATGGACTCGGCTGTGTGCCCTTTGCAAATCTAATCCACTAATTTTAGTGGTTGCCTTTCAAAGAAAGTTTTATTATTCAACGATATATGCTCCTCTTCGACTAACCTTTTCTTTGTCATCTCACATTTGTGGCCCTTCAATAATTCCTCTAATTCTCGAATCCCAAAGCTGTTACTGTTTTATATAATATGTAGCAAATTTACATGGTTTCGGCGGACTATATTTAACTGGATTTATTAAAGAACTTCAATTCAAGTTTCTCTACCAAATTTCTTCACTGATCTGCACGTAAAAAATGTCACGGGAGACATGCAGACCTTCTTTTCAGTCACCAAAACCACAAATCCTTGATTTATTCCGCGACCCGAAACAACGATATGAACAACAGGCAGTGGTTCCATTATCCATAAAACCATCATATGACTTTGATGATTTAGATCAATTATGTATATGTAGAGTGTGGCTATACTTTATATACTCCCATTTATTTGAAAAAATTTCATAAATTATTATTTGTATTAAAGAAAATGTATTGAAAAGAAATTGCATGAAAATTTAGCATGGACCATCAAATTGCTTGGATGGAGCTGCACTATTATAGTTTTTGTTAAATAATGATGTTGAAAAAAAATTAAATAAAAATTAATTAATTGATTAATTACTCGAATCGAATTGAAAATTTTCAATTAATTTTATTGATTAATCAAAAAATTCAGTGTGGTAAACCATTGTCAATTTTTGTATATTTCAGTGAATTAATCAATTAATTCAATTGGTTAATGTATCGAGTCGACCAATACCCTCTCCTCTCTCTAATAGTTCTGTCCTTTTCAATTTATTATTATCTCTTTTCTGGAGCTACTATGTGCAACGTGAGAATTTTTTCCCCTTTCTAGTAATCTTTACTTTTCTCAATTGCAAATGAATGAATGATTGATTGCGAGAAGAAACCTTTAATTGGAATAACAAAAAAGGTGTTTTATGCTTTTGGTTGAATAGAAAAGAGAAAAGTTAATACTTAGTATTTATTTATGGGGTCTTGATTCAAAATAAATATTTTAAGTGAATTTTAAAAGATAAATTTGATGGGGGCATTGCAATAATTAAACAAATTTATGGTTTATGTTCACTATTGATATATAAATGTGTTAAATGATTGAAATCAACATAAGATTTGTATCTAGCTATTTTTAATATGAAGTCGATATATTATTATTTTTAAATGTCATTAATAGGATGAAAAGTTTGAATTACTATCAATCAAGTTTCGACATCTGAATAGACATTTAGGTCATGTAAATAAAAGATATTGAGAATTTAATCAATAAAATATTAAGAATGTAATTAATTGGAGAATAGGGAAAAAAAACTAATTAAAAACGATTTCTCTATTTCTACCGTAAAAGAAAACGAAACCATGCTGATCGACATTTAGGTTATTCGTCCATCATGGCATCCTTCCTCGTTTACTAGCCACATATTGATGCAACAATGTGAAGAATGCAGGCGAAAATTTATTAAAAATGTAATTCATGACAAGAAATAAATTCTTCAATTTTTTGAAATGGATTCTCTAATATAAATAAAATCTTTGGTTATGTATTGACTCATGGATTGTGAACGAAAGATGAAGAATGGGTATTAAAAAATTTCAAATATAAGAGTTGTTTTCGAAATATTTTCTAAATTAATAAAAACATAATCAGTTATCAATCAAAATTATGCGTGGAAGAAAAGAAATAAATAATGTATTATCACCGATCAAAATAGTGAACAAAAATAAATATTATTGTACTAAATTAAGGCACTATTTATAGAAAAATTAATATCATAAAAATGTAATAGTGATCTTGGTGAAAAGTAGATGAAACATTAGAACATGTTGGGTTACTTTAAGATCTTTCAATGCATCTTATAACACTATATATCTTAGAAATTTACAAACTCAACACCCAAAATTTGTAAAATTCACAAGTGCAGCCAATAATAACCTTTAAATGGGCTTTGAGA
>JACGDI010000120.1:137218-169481 GCA_014898725.1 Jacaranda copaia
TTTGGAAAATATATTGAGAATGAAAATATATATAGAAATAAAGAAAAAATTAATAACTTTTTATTTTTATTTTCATGAAAAAATGAAAAGGGTTTTGAAAACTAAACCAAACTCGCACTTAGCAACTTATTTGTTGAAATCTGTAGTCAATACATAATTAATTAGTCAGAAGTGGAGGATATGATTAAGCATATTATCATAAAACTAATCCATCACTAATCCACGGCTTAATTCAAGTCTCTGGCATATTTTAGCAAATTCACATGATTAATTTAATGAATTTTTAATTAATATAACAGAAGAATTTCTACTTGTATTTGTGGCAGTTAGTGTCCATGGACTTCCCCCAAATATTCCTCCTGGATTAGTCAATACTTATCACTATACTAAACAGGGTATTGCTAAAACTAACAGAATTAATTAATGACTAATGATTATCCTCGGCAAAATTTACACATTCTCGATCTGTACCAAAGTTTTGAAAATTTTTTCATTATTATTTTTTTTAAATGTTGCCGAAATTATTTATTTTGCTGTTTGAATTAGGATTGTTAACGGGTTGAATTTGGATCGGATATGTTATATTCAAATCCGAATTTGATTATCAAAGTGTATATTCGAATTTGATCCGAAATTCTATAAAATTTTTGTTAATCAGTACCATATCCGATCAGTGTTCAAAAAATCAGACCTTTCATTGAACCGAAAAACTTATCGGTTCACGGTTTACTGGTTTAACCGTCGGTCGAATCATAATTAAACCGCGTCATAATTACAAAATATATATTTGTATTATATATTACTTAAAAATTAATAAAATACCAAAATATAAAATATAAAGAGCTTAAAGGATATTGTTCAATATTACAATTCAAATTTCACTATTTATATTATAAATGATATCAGTAATTTAAATATATCAAGTTTAAAGTTTAAAATTGAGAGTATATAAGTTAATTTTAAATTTTAAACTTTAAATTAAAGCTTATTTTTTACTTTTAAATAACTTGTGAAGTGTATCTTAATCTTTAAACTTTGTATTTAGATAAAAAAAAAATTAAAAAAATAATTTTTATTAAAAATTAAATAAAAAAACCGGTCCGGTTCAACGGTTCAATGGTCCGACCAGTAGGTTTGAACATTTTTTACAAAATATGACGTTTTTTTATTTTTTCAATTTTTTGAGAAATTCGGATCAGTATACCAGTCGATTGACCGTTTGACCGTTTGACCGGTCCGACCAGCCGGTCTGGTCCAATTTTAAACAGTGTATCCGATCTGGTGAATATCCAAAATCCAATTAAAAAATTCAATCCAAATTATTTTTCTTTTTTCTCTTTTTTTTTTTTGAATTTTATAAAAATATTGTATTTATAAAATAAATATATGTCATATTTGAATTATGAATAATTTTTTACTATATATTAATCCAAAAGTTAAATATTTAAATATTAAACTCCTATTTCACATAATAATAATATATAGATGAATTATTATATGTTATTATATTTGATATTGTATTAATATCCCTCTTATTTTTTAAATTAAAAACTCAATATTAATAATACAATATAAATGATAATATAAATATTATGTCAATATAATATATATATATATATTATTTTAATATCTTTATTAATATTATATGTAAGCGTATTAATTTAGTAAAAAATATTAAAGTTTGGATTTGAATTTTTAATAGATCAGATTGCTTAATTCCATATCTGATCCACTTGTTTCAAATTTTGAATATTTATAATTGAATATGATTTATCGAATATTTTAATTAAATAAAAATCTTAAAATTTAAATCAAATTCGAATTAAAATCCTATGCATTGCAGCCTAATTTGAATTATTCCTGATAGGTCTTGGGTTAAACTACCAAGGCCCAATCCAACTTTAGGGGGGGAAAATTGAAATAAGAAAAAAAATGCCCCCATGCAGGATCGAACTACAGACCTTCAGTTTACAAGACTGACGCTCTACCACTGAGCTATAGGGGCTTTCGTGAGCACTAATGTAAATATTGTCTGGTGTGGGAATAATTAATAAGAAAATTGTCCCCCCACACACCCTCCTCCCCCCACTCCCCCAACCCCAAAAGTTCTAATTGGCGTTCAAGATTAAGTTCATCCCTACAGTATATAGCAATCAAATAGATTGATTGTGTATATATATATATATATCAAATTATAGAAACTGAACGGGATTTCTTATTTGTTAACTGGGCTTGATGTAAGAGGGCTAAGTGAAAAAGGTGTTTTAGCCATTTATCTAAAAAGTTTGAAAACGATAAACTAAATTTTGGTTTTTGCAAGATGCATTTAAATTGAGCCTCAACTTCTATAGCCATCGTGTAGAGGTATAAATAAATATTAAACGAATCAAAATATATTATTTTATATTTGGATTCAATCAATATTTTGTATATTTGGATACGAAATATTACCAGCATTTGAATTCAAATATTATTTTTGGATATTTATATTCGTTATTAATTATTTGAATGTCCATTTATGAATATCCAAATGTGTAAATATGTTAATGTATAAAACATACTTATTTTTAATTAATTAAAAGAAACTATACAATTTTAGTAAAAATAAAGCAATCGAACAAATAGCATAGTTTCTTATTAATAATTGATTTTATAATTAGTTATTAGTACTAATTAATATTAATAATAAAATTTAAGTTTATTAATTATAAAATCAACCAACATATTTATGTTGATTAACTTAATTATTCAATTTTTCCACAATATTTACTATAACTTTTTAAGTTAATTATTTTTTTCTTTCCAATTCTTCGATTATAATATATATACACATGCATATATAGATTGTGAAATTTTTATTCAAAAATATGAATAATATATTACGTATAATATATTACGTATACTATATTATTTTATACAATAATTTTTAAATAATTTATTATATTTAAAATATATGAAAAATTACACTATATTGTATATAATAATTTTTTTAAATATTATTTATCAAATATGAATAGTGGATACAATTAATTTACAAAAAATCAAATACTTAAATGGATATATTCAATTAATATATATTCAAAGTACATATTAAAAGAATCATATGTGCATTTAATATATCAATATTCATTTATAATTGAATATATACTAATCAAATACGAATAATATTTATTTTAAAATGGATACAGATAATATCGTGTTTAAATAAATACGAATACGAATAATAAATAAAATTTTAAATATTTTAGAGCCCTAACCTCATGCAATGGGGCAGTCTCGCTAAACAATGTCCCATCTTCATCCTCTTATCCACGATGAGTAAGGTACATTGAAGAAGAATCTTGCTCCCAATTATGAGGAATCAAAACGGCAACTTTGATTAGCAAAAACTTGAAGGCACATTAAATAGAATCCTAGGATTCCCAATTATGTGGAACCCAAAAAGAGCAACTATAATTTGATCAACAAAAGCTTTGAAAAACAACATTATTACACTTGACAGATTTAGACATCATCCCATCCACACATCATCATTTTCTTAAACTAAACGGGAAAAAACACACATTCTTCCAACAATAAACAAGAAATGACTTTCAGTTTCTTGCACCAAGCTAATGCTTTATCTGGGACAGCATGCACCTGGCATCCTTGCTATTTGGCCTCTCTTTAGGATTATCCAGAGTACAAAAGCAAGCAACCTTAAGAACCAACAGCATCTGCTCCTCATATCCATTTCCCAACAGCTTGGGATCTATTGCTCTTTTGGGATCCTCAGAACTCATCACATTCCTCATCCATTTCACCAAACTCATCTCATCCGTATGCTGGAAGAACTCATCGGACGGCAACTTCCCCATCACCAGAGCGCCCAACAGCACCCCAAAGCTGTATATATCACACTTATCCGTAAACTTAAACGTCTGGTAATACTCAGGAGCTATGTATCCAACTGTTCCAGCCACATTTGAAGTCGTAATGTGCGTATGAGCATCAGGGACGGCTTTCGCAAGCCCAAAATCTGCTATCCGTGCTTCCAGTTCATCATCCAAGAGGACATTTGCCGGTTTCAAATCTCTGTGAATTATGCGAGGGTTGTGGCTTATATGGAGATACTCCAGCCCTGCAGCTACCCCAAGTGCAATCTTATGTCGAGCCAACCAGTCTAATTCTACTCTGCCTTCTGCTACATGTTGGAGATAATCTTGCAGGCTGCCGTTTTTCATGTACTCATACACCAAGTAATGACAATCTGGCCGGGGGAGATGGGCCAGCAGGGGAAGCAAATTTTTGTGCCTGATTTGTCCCACCGTCTGAATTTCAGACTTAATCTGCCTCATTTTCTTGTTTAAGAGCTTGCTGTCTTCTTCTGTGAGCTCTTCTGCATCTCTAGGTGGTTGAATTATCTTCTTGATAGCAATTTCTTTCCCATTACTTCCAGGTAAAACACCTTTATAGACTTCTCCACATCCACCTCTTCCTATGACTTCAAGTGATGCTAATCCATCTTCTTTTTCCAGGAAAGCCAAATCCTCCGGCTTCTTGATCATGGGGCTGAAGATTTTCAAGCTTGTTTCCTTACTACGCCCTCTGATTAAGAACATTAGCAACTTGAAAAGCAAACTGAATATCAATCCAGAAACAGTGCCCGCTACAGCTCCAGCCGAGAATCCAAGAACCCAGCCAGCTATTCTTCTTTTATCATTCTTCTTGTGCCTGTGAATTGGTTGTGGCGCTGGGGATGGGGATGGAGCGCCATCATTAGAGTCCTGACTTGGAGTAGGCACCATGGCAGTTGTGGACATGTTTCTGTCCGGTGAACTTTCAGCAAAAACATAACGTTTTGGGATGGTTTCCTTTTCAGACAAATCTGGGGACAAATACTCATCTAGATGGTTGCCCATCAATGGAAATGGACCCTCGAGCAGATTGTTGCCAGATATGTTGATGAATCTGAGATTCCGAAAGGATCTCAAAGACACCGGGACTTTTCCTGCGAACATATTGTTGGAAAGATTCAGTTTTTCCAGGTTGGGAAAGTATTTCAAGAACTTCAGATTCCCTGTGAACTTGTTCGCAGACAAATCAAGGACTTTAAGACTGGTTAACGACGATAATCCGGGTGGAATCTTGCCGGAAAAACGATTGTTTCCGAGGTTTAGGACCTCGAGTTTCTGACAGTTGACTATTTGAGCTGGGATTTGGTCAACGAGTTGGTTGTTCTGCAAGGAAAGTTCTCTCAGCTCAGATAGCTGACCAATGGCCGGAGAAAGTCTGCCATTGAGGTATTGGGATTCAAAGATAAGACGAGTGATTCTGAGAACATGGGAACCGTTAACGGTTCTTCGTTCGCAGAATATTCCGGCGGAATCGCAAGGATTCCTCACCGGAGCGCGGCGGATGCCGAAGTCTTTGTGTACAAGCAAGAGGGCATCAAAATCAGAACGGAGAAGAGATAGTGCTTTTGATTGAACAAAAAGGATTAGTGTGAAGCAAAAAAGGAGGGAGAAATGGGATTTGGCTGGAGTTTGAGCCATTGGAAGAGACCGCCAGGGGGCCGCCGGCAGCGGTGGAGGAGGTGGTGCTTGGTGGTGGAGTTCTGAATGATGGTTGGCGTTTTTTATTGTGGGAAAATGTGGCGCTTGACTGTGAAAATCAAGTCTTGATGTATTAGCGCTAGCCGTGTGGAAAGGTCGGCATAGGGAGGACTAGAACCTCAAGTTCTTATCATTCGTTGACTTATTAATTTCCTATTTTGACCCTCTGTGTGTTGTACGTTGTGTATGCTGGTGGGTGGGGGTTTTTTTTTTTCCTGGATTGAAAAATACAATTTCTCTTGTCTTCCCTCCTAATTGATTACATCTGATAGTGTCGTTACACACTTAGCAATGACAATGTAGTAAAATTTAAATTCAATGATGTAAATGATCTTGTCGAAGAAAAGTGGGTATTTATCTACATAAGTGGAGCAAAAGAACATATGATTATGTTGTACTACAAAAGCATATTATCAAAATAGCCCCCAAGTAATAAATATATGAATAGTCTAGGAATAAATTGCAGGAACTAGCTTTTATCAATGACAAGAACAATAAAATCAATGAGATATATAAAAAATTAATAGATTCATATAAATCAGATGATTATATGTTATAGGATATTATTTGATTGATGTGATATAAGAAAATAATGAAGATCACAAATTAATGTTATTGTATTAAAATATTTTTTTATTATTATTCAATAGATTTATACATGATCATATATATGAAAGGGGTCATGAGGGACCTGAATGGAATTAACACCAAATGAAGGACAAATTTGGCCGGAATTAAAATTTAGTGCCATGAATCACGACGGTCACTTTACATTTGAGAAGACCTTTGAGAGTTTTCTTAGTCAAACTTATTTATTAAAAAATAAATATTTTTAAAAAGGAAGACTCACTTTTGAAAATTTCCTAACTTGCACGAAGTGTTTAAAAAGTCATTAGTTTCATTAATGTAATGATGTTGGCCGTTTTCACGCTAAAAGTTTGCTTTTCAATGAGGTTTAAAATGTTTAATCCAAATGATAAACTTTAAGTCGTAAGCACTCACTAAAAATTTCTAAAAATTATATTTACTATTACATTTTTTCCTTTCTAATATTAGTAAGTTCTAAAATTAGAACGCTAAGCTAAGATAAGGAAGAAAAATTTTCAGATGTAGACTTGTATATATATATATATATATTCACCACAATTGTAAATTACTGGATAACAATATAATAATATTATAAGTGAAATTTTGATAATAATATGTATGATTTTGACAATTTATATCATTTTAAAATTTAAGTAAGTTATACGGCGAGAAAAGATAATTTAAATAAATTTTTGTGAATAAGATTGCTTTTACTAAATTGAACCACAAATGTTGCAATCCAACTTCTCTATTGGATAACTTTATTCAACATCTAGATAACTAATTATCTTTAATTTTGAGGAGAACACTCTTCCCTAATATTTGAAAAACATATTAGGAAATTAAGCATTTTTTTTTTAATTCAGCTTTGAATTCTAAGTTTCAATTACTAGTATGTACCCCGTGCTATGCACGATTTAAATTAATACATTATATATTGAGGATATATTTTCTAAATATAATCTCACGTTTTTACTTATTTTATACCAAAGTTCTTCTCAAGCCATAATTATTTTTTTTTTAATATTTGAGTTCTTAATGAAAATTGTAATTTTTTTTTCTATTTGATGAATTTAATTTTGATGTAATAAATAATATGTACTCAAAGGGATAATTAACAAAAACCAGAAGAGGGTGCAAAAGATTAACTAATTCAAGACCTCAAGTGTATTATAAAAATAATAACTTAACTATAGCCATTTAAATGATTCAATCACAATGTATCAACATCAATAAAGAAAATAAAAATCCATACTCGTCATAACATTTGTTGATGCACACATGTAAATAATTATATAAAAATATGCAAAATTGCAATGTAAAACTATTATTGGTTTGTAATTTAAATGTCGTTACAATTGTTCTCATACATCGAATTCGATATTATAATTATCTCATTTAGTAAATGTTTATATCTATACTATCAATCAAGTACATATATTTTTTTGATAGGTTTTATATGATGTACCTAAAATGTTCCTACTTATTTTGTTAAACTCTCATAACTGCTACTTATATAATAACTACCACTTATATAATAACTACCATTTATAGCCGACCCATTTATAACTTATAATTACTATCCTATAGTAATTTTTTGTTTTATTTATGTAAGAATTTAGAGAAATATATTAAAATTACTAAAAATTAATATTATATACAAATAAATAAATATTTTTTTCTATTCTAGATTATAAAAATTTAACACATGCACCAAACATGCCCAAAATTAGTAGTATTTATTCAATATGCAAATATCCATATTTTGCCATGTATTTATTACAAGTATACCATGCATTAAATTTACTTTTACATGAATTAAACAATATAAAATATATTTTAATTTATAATTAATTTAATCTGTGCATGTAACTAATTTGATCCATGTTTATGAAATATTTAATTGTAAGAAAATTTTGGTGCTATGTAAGTAATTTAAGAAGATATATGAGTTCAAAATTGTATAACTAATTAAATCATTTCGAAGGAAGTAAAATAAAAAGCCAATGTGCTCAAGTATAGTAGATCTCAAACAAAATCTAAATTCTAGCTAATTATATATCAACAAAATCTTAACACAATACAGAGAGAAATATAGTAGAATCCAAGCAAAAAACTTATATAAGCAAAAGCAACCTTAATTCTCATCCCCTGTCTCCCTCTCGACTTCCATTGCTCTTACTGCTCACTATAGGCCAACTGTCGCATGAATTTTAAGTAAATTATCTATTTAAGAAAGCTCATAAATTAAATGACAAAATATTTTTAAGTAATTAAAAAATAAAAAATGTGATTTCAATAAAAACCAATAGCAAATATTCAATATTTTTCTTAATTTTATTCCCTTTTCAATATTGCCTTTATTCTGCACATGAATTACATCAATATCTATATTCAATTAATTTCATATAATAAATAAAACATAGAAACTAAATCTCAACTACAATACCCATGAAAATTTATAACTAAAAAGCAATAACTTTTTCTTTACTTAAGTAGAAAAATTCTTATAGAGATACTTGGTAATTACTCTTCTTCAAGATGTGAAATTGAAAGATTGAATGAGAGTTATTTGTGACTTGGATGTATTTTTATTCTTTAAATTGTATTTCGGTATATCATGTAGAAGAGTTTTAATACATCTAAACATCTTTGAGTTTGTCAATTATCAAATTCTCTAGATAAAGATTATAAAATATCATCAAATATATTTTGAATTTCGAATGAAAGAAAATTAAAGATAAGACACAATTATATCAGTTAAATATAGTAATTAACATCTAATATATTTTTTTAATTGAATTAAAAAAAACTCAAAATTCTAATAATTTGATGTGTGGATAAAATTACACAATTAAATAAGGACAAAATTATGCTATATATAATAGTGTATATTTGCTTTTTCTTCTTTCTTTTTGTATTAAAAAATAAGAAAAACATGTACCTTTTCTTTTCGTAGTAATAATAAAAAAATGGTTTAGAATTGTAGATCCGTAATCATATTGCTAATTACAAATAGGACACAAGAAGATGTCAAGATCATTAAAGTTTCCAAGGATTTGTTTTTCGAAGAATAACATGAAATCAAGGACTCTTCCTAACGTACTTGGGACTTCTGTAAGTCAATAAATTCGTGGATTTGTGAAAAAAAGTGAACACGCTTTTTGATATTATTTTATTTTAAAAAGTGAGAGCACTTTGCCCATCTAAACAATATGTATATAATTATCCATTTTTGAAAGATACTTTAGAAAGTGATGAAACTTAAATTATTTGAATTTAATAATACAGAGAAACTAATTAATTTAAAAATTAGACTTCTGTCTTGTATTTATTCTTATGAGACTTGAATTTTGATAAATAGTCAAATTGACTTGTCTCGTTTTAATCATTTTTATAAGAAAGTATCTCTTTATCTTAGAGTAATATGATTATTTATGAATTTTTTAGATCAAATGTTAAGAGTTTTAACAAACAATCGAACTGACATATTTTCTCCGTCTTTCCATATGTGTTTATTTGCATAAACATATAGATTTTTTTTTTGTTGAGCTTTCCATGAAAATATGTATGATTTAGAACAATCCAATCAAATTTCAACCTAATCTAAACCCATTCAATCCAATCAAATGCCAATATCCTCACTATAATTTGCTAACATAAACCAATTAAAATTTGCCAATTGGAATGGAATGGCTCGTTGCTCATACATAAGTCTTCCTTATTATGTAGGATGTTATGAGTTTAAATTTGAATGGACTTTTGATGTGTGTAAAAAAAAATTGTCAATTGAAATTCATCTTTAAAGATTTCTATGCATGATATGATCAAGATTAACATGTTTATTTCTAGGCCTATCAATGGATCGAAATTTTAATCCGAATTCGATCTGAATTTTAAGATTTTTATCCAATAAAAATATTTGATGAACCATATCCGATTGTAAATATTCGTAATTTGAAATAAGTGGATCGGATATAAAATTAAACAATTTGACATGTTAAAGATCTGAATCCAAATTTTAAGATTTTTTTATTAAATTAATACTCTTATGTATAATATTAATAAAAATTTTAAAATAACATCTATATATTATATTGATATAATATCTATATTAACATTTATATTATACTATTAATATTGAGTCTTTAACATAAAAATGAGAGAAATATTGATAAAATATCAAATATAATAATATATAATAATTTATTTATGCATTAATATAATATGAAATAGGAATTTAGTATTTAAATATTTAACTTTTGGACTAATATATAATAAAAATTTGTTAAAAATTCAAATATAACATATATTTACTTTATAAATAAATATTTTTATAAAATTCAAAAAGAAAAAAAAAGAAAAAAATAAATCGGATCAAATTTTTTAATCGAATTTAAAATATCCATTGAATTTAAATATGATACTAACTAATAAAAATTTTATATTATTTAGAATTGAATTCAAATATAAATTTTATTAATTAAATTTAAATTTATTTATAACAAATTCGATCTAAATTCCACTCATTTACAGCCATGTGTATTCTTAACATTTTCCAATCAAAATTAGGATGGCCCACAATCAACTATCATATGGGGTGTGGTCCAATTTCTTGGCATGTGCGTCATTCAGATGGTGCACATATTCGCTCGTCATGCCATTAAATTGACTACGACCAATTCAATCCGAACAAAAATTTTCCATACACACACTTTTCTAGGGCTAGGGCCCTGGTGGGGTGGACCCAGACTGGAGCTCATTAAAAGGCAGATATTGGGCCTAACCTAAAGCCGGCCCAGTGAGTTTCCAAAAGCCCAACCCATAAGCTGTCATCACGTGAAGCGCACTTGTCGAGAGGGAGAAAAGGCCAGAAAATTTTGGAAGGAATAATAAACAGGCCCCTTTCTGTTACTTTCGCTTGTTGCGTGCGAGTGCCGCGATCATGCGCCCCTAAAGTTCTCCTTTGATTACTTCACTCCACGATACTTCCACCACCACCACAGCCGTGTTCGCATCATCTCTCTGCCGCCGCTGACTCCACAACACTACCTCCAACAACTTCTCCTCCAGCCGCTGCCGTCCTTAACGCTCTTGTCTTCACGGGGAACTCTCTGTTTAACTGCATGGAGGTATATGTAATCTCAGTCACACATACGCACATACGCATTCACTATGTGTTTGTATTGTGGGAAAGTTTGAAAGTGGGGAGAAATGGAAGGGGCTAATGTGTTTGGATTTGAAGATCATCATCCTTCGCTTTTAATAATTTGTATAGGAATTTGAGAACTCGTTCCTGAATTTTTTGGGGTAACATCTAATGATGTGATAGAGCTGCATTATTCGATTATCAATTACTGATTATAGTATGGATCAATGCTAACTAGCGGTTGTCACTGATGGAGATTTGCTTGCGCCAGTGCAGATGATGTATAACTAGTTTGATTGGGCCTTTTCTGTTATGTTGGAGTTTGCTTGAGTCTTTTATGTCAGAAAAATGTGTAAATTGGTTATTCATCAGAATGAAAATGTTGATTTAATGTGGTTTAACTCCATTAGCTTTTGGTGATGACACAAATTATTGAGTTTATTGACTTCAATTATGCGAAAAGAGTCCAAATGGGATGTAGAATTGTCATAGTGAAGAAAAGGAAAAGGAAGTAGAAATTGGAGGGTAATTTCCTTGTATGACTCCTGTGTTGTCCCAAACGTGTTTAATTTCTCCTGCATTTACCCTCATGAGGGTTGGTGGTCATTTTATGGAGCTTAGCAAGCTGCATGAATTTGGGTTTGAGTGGGAACAGAAGCAAAACTCCTTGGGCTGGATTTCATAAAATGCAATAGAAACAATAATAAGTGTTTGGTGGGACTTTGGTTGGTTTAGTGGGACAGAAAAATATCTTTGTTCAGGAAAAAACAGGTTTTAGCTTTTTCTAAGGTATTAATATGTGAAATTGTCATTCAATTGTGTCGTTTGAGTTGCTTTTCTGAACCAAGAATTCATCATACTTAATTCAAAACATTTAGTTTTTGATTGTCCTTTGGTTCCCCATTCACTTTGGTTCCATTATTCAATATTGTTTAATCCTTCCTAATAGCGATTTTGGAGTGGAAGTCGCATCAATAAGAACAAAGAAATGGTGGAGCACTTGCAGAGCTATGGAGTAATGAGATCAAAGAAAGTAGCGGAAGTAATGGAAACCATTGACAGAGCTTGCTTTGTGCCTGAGGGCACACCCCCATATGTGGACACTCCCATGCAGATAGGTTACAATGCTACTATTTCTGCACCTCATATGCATGCCATGTGCCTTGAGTTGTTGGAGAACTATTTGAAGCCTGGCATGCATGCTTTGGATGTTGGTTCGGGTAATGTATATTGCTCCATCTTTTTCAGAACATGTCATGGAGTTTCCTAAATAGTGCCGAGTGCCACAATTATAATGTCGAACTGGTGTTGCATTTCTGCATAATTTTATTTTTCTAGAGATTTTCTCTCTTTTGGGGAACATAAAATTGTAGAGCATAAGTTGCTGTGAGATGATTACTTTATGCTGTGGCATTTGTGAATTCATGAACAATGTGTAAGAAATGGGATTTGGCAAAACAACCCTGTATTTTT
Organism: Jacaranda copaia; assembly: GCA_014898725.1. Classification (NCBI taxonomy): domain Eukaryota; kingdom Viridiplantae; phylum Streptophyta; class Magnoliopsida; order Lamiales; family Bignoniaceae; genus Jacaranda; species Jacaranda copaia. The sequence continues at coordinate 150,023 of JACGDI010000120.1, forward strand.
TGTTGGACACTAAGTTTGTTGGGATGCAGTTAAAATTATTTTATGAAACTGGGGTTTAGCTTCGATTCTTGCAAACTTTGCTGCAGGTTTCAGAGTTTTTAAATTCTTATTGTAGGGACTGGATATTTGACTGCTTGCTTTGCTGTTATGGTTGGACCACAAGGTCGTGTTGTTGGCGTAGAACACATTCCCGAATTGGCAGAATCTTCAATTGAGAATATTAAAAAGAGTGCAGCAGTCTCACTATTGGAAAAAGGATCCCTCTCAGTCCATGTTGGTGGTATGTCATGCCTTTCAAAATTCGTTTAATTAAGTTTCTATATGGGGTAAGAGTGAGGAAAGATTTCATTTGGTTTATGAATGTGGTTGACACAGTTAATGGGGTGAACAATTCACATATGTCAATTTTTGTATCGCTACTGGTAGTTCTTGGCAAAAACCTCTTAAAGAATTGGTTAAGGTGTTCAGAATGCAAAAGATGCTATTATTTCATATAATACTTAACTAATATATGCTTAATGTATCACACTTCTAATTTTCTTGCTTTTGGACTCTGGGAAAAAACTTTCAAATTGCACGTTTCAGGTTAAAGTAAATGTATAATCAGAAAAGATCCATTCTATATATTAGAGGACCTCTGACAGACTTGAGGAAAGAGGAAAGAGGAAAGAAAATGAAATAAAGGCTTTCAAGGTTACCTTATAGTTATTGGGTTTCAATAATGAAAAGTAGGGAAAACTAACGGGTGCCTAGTCTGACAATTTTGATTGGATGACAACTTTCAATCTATAGAATGGCTGTTGCTTTGTGCCTTCTGAGTTAATTATTGCATCTTCCCTCATGTGATTTTCATGCTTGCCGTATGAAAATCTTCTGCTTTTAGGAACATCATGACAGTCAAATAAGCATTTTATACATCTCAGACATTCACAAGTTATATGGTTTGCATTCTAATAGATGGCAGGCTGGGCTGGCCAGAATGTGCGCCTTATGACGTGATTCATGTTGGAGCTGCAGCACCAGAAATCCCTCCAGCACTTATCGAACAATTGAAACTAGGTGGCAGATTGGTGATCCCCGTTGGGAACACTTTCCAGGACTTGAAAGTTGTGGACAAGAACATGGATGGCACACTATGCGTCCGAAGCGAGACTTCTGTTCGTTATGTCCCACTGACAAGTCGAGAAGCTCAGTTGCGGGGATACTAAGACTGCATTCACTGTGCCCAGATTAGTGTAGCACTTATGTAATAAATAACACTTTATGTATCATCTTGGTTGTGTAGATAAAGTTGCAGACCTTTACTATGATAATGCTAATGAAGAAAACAAGATGAAATTGAGTCGATACCGCCAATCCAAAATTCAACAACTGTAATAGTGTATTTCATCTTCAGAATTTCCAGTCAATTTGAATCATGGTTTCCATGCAACGGCAACTTAAGCAAGAAAACTATATGAGAATAAAAATAAAACCAACTTTTTTTGACACTGCAAAATTTCTTAACTAATTGACTGCAAGGTAACGAATCCCTCCACAGATTAGCATGAAACACACAACAGAACTAGAGTTGGTTTTTATCAAATCAGAAACCACCACGCCTTGGCCTTTCCTCAGCAACATTTACTCTGATTGATCTCCCATCCAAGCTCTGCATGACAATTACCATGTGATTCAGGGCATAAAACATTTACTTCAAAAGTCAATGGTACTAAATCGAATAGAACTTGTATAGACTACTTCGATCTTTTCATCTAGACTATAAGTTCAACAAACTCACACATCTTTTACGGCTAAAAGAGAAAGAAGAGGCAGGTCTACCTGTCCATCAAGGTTAGCAATGGCATCATTCATTTCAGACTCACTCGCCATCACTACAAAGCCAAAACCTCGTGATCTTCCAGTCTCCCTATCAGAGACTACCCGAGCACTCAAAACTTTGCCATGCTCACTGAAAACCTGCTCAAGACGTGTGTCATCCACACTCCATGGCAGGTTACCGACATATATTCTGTAAGTAGGTTCAAACACTCGCGGAGGGCGTTCAGGTCTTGATCCTCTTGGAGCAGCTTTATTAACAGTTAAGAATCTGCCATTCAAATCCTGTCCAAAAGGGAAAAAAAGAGGAATGATGATAAACGATTAGTAGAGGAACGACACACTCATGTGTAAGAATTGGCACTTCTTACAGAAACTAGATTCTGAGATAACCATAACTCCTTATGTTTCTTTGACAAATATAATTCAGTTTATAATGGAGTTCTCTGACCTAGCATGAATGGAGTTGCCGCATACATAGATGGTCAAACTTCCCAACATTTGAGATCTAATATTGGATAAGCCAATTACAACCTGAATGTCATTTGGTTTAATAACAACCTAGACCATACAGAGATTGTTGTGCAACAACCTTAAACAATTAAGGAGTACAAGGGAAGTAATTCTCCCCAAATATATGCATGCAAGAGAGAAAGAGTCTATAATATTTTGTAAACTCAGAGATAGGGAAAATTATTGGAGATGTTAGTCTCAAGCTAAGCAGTATTACTATTGTCATTATGACAACTCACACACTAGTGGTTTGCTACATTTATTAGAGTAAAGAAGATTATGGAAGGTAATGATGATCAGTCCATGAGGTTATGTAAGCCCCAGTAAGGCAATAATAAATTCTTCATCTGAAACATTTCTCACGTTAAACAACATTTTGCTGATTGAAAGCAGAAAAAAGAATCTCTAAACTTATGAAATGGTAAATAAGATCCTCTAAGAACCATAGTTATTAAAGGCGTAAGGCGAGGGGCAGGCGAGAGGCGAGACGAGGGGCGGGTGACCAAAAGGTGAATGAGGCAACAATTAAGAAAAAAGTTAAAATATATATATATAGTACAACAAATTAAATTAAGTGAAATATATTAAGTATTAATAGATTAGCATATTAACATATTAAACATTTTTATATTAAAATAGCAAACTAATTAAATATATTAAGATTTAGTTTAAATACTAATATACTAAACAAATTGAAAAAGAAAGATTCAAAAATCAAAAGTGTTGTCTCTATGAGAAAAGAATATTTAAAAAAAAACAAAATAAGAAACGAAAAGACAGAAGATAGAAGAGGAGAGAAACTTTGGGGTCAAGGTTGCTGGAATCAAGGTGTTGGAGGGAATGCTTTGATTGTAGAAAAATGTTTGGATGCTTCTTAATTGTGGGTTATTTATTACAAAAGGTCAAGATTTTTTATAAGAGGCTCATTTATTATTATTTTTTTTAAATTGAACCAAAGGCGACTAAGGCGTCCAAAGCAATTGAGGCGACCAAAGCAACAAAGGCGGTTGCCTCACCTCGCCTTATGGTGCTCGTCTGGTCTAGGGAGAAAGAGGCGACATGGTGTTGCCTCACCTCACCTCTCGCCTGAGGCGAGTGAGGCAACTGCCTTTGATAACTATGCTAAGAACTAATCAATAATAGAACTTCTAAGTTATTACGTCCAACACCCCATCAACCTAATACCATGAAACCAGACAATTCTTCATGGCCACCGCATGCTGCGTTATTCTTAAATATAAAAGCTTTTCCAGTTCTAAAGATTTAGAGTGTAAAGTCGATACCACAAGTGTAAATTGACCAATCGAACATTATATACATATAACATGTGGCAAATTACCACTCCTAGATTTTTAATCTTACTCATTTGTTTCAATGGCGATCAATGATTTTCCACCCACAGCACCATCAATTTCTTTAATCAACCCATTTTCTGAAGTTATTAAACTATGATGCACCTTCAATAAGTGAGGAACTTATTATTCAGATAGCAAAAGGATATCATACAATTTTATGAAATATACAAATAACAATGAAACTTACATAACGATGGAGCATTTCCACAGCCTTCTCAGCTTCTTCCACAGTACTCATTGTCACAAATCCAAAGCCCCTACTCTGATCAGTTTCCCTATTGTAAATAACCTGCAACGTCACAACATACCCACAAATTAAAACTTCCAACAATTAGCCTATCCTAATAAAAATCCAACTTTTATACTCATAATTCAAAACCCCCAGAAAATCTAATCTTTTAAACTCACAAGACCATATGAAAATACAATACTTTAAGTAAAAAACCATCAATTTACCTCAGCAATTTCCACAACACCAGCGTCCTCAAAAAGCTTAGCCAAATTCTCACTGTCCACATCATAGGGCAAATTCCCCACATACACTTTTGCTTCCTCAGGTGGCTCCATAGGCGCTTCACTCTCTCCAGCATCCGTCTCCAAACCGTCCACAACCCCATCACTCTCTCCTCCATCCCCCACAGCGTCCAAAATCCCATCACTCTCCTGCTCTCCAACATCATTATCTGACGCGCCCCAGTTGAAATCACCCTGAAATTCTTGTGCTTCTTTTTCTTGCTCCTCAAAAAGTACAGGGTTGTTCTCTTCTTGTTGAGCGGCTATGACGGAAACTCTCAAAAGGGGTTCTTTCTTCTTCAGAGAGAATAGAGTAGGGAGTGAAAGCGAAGAAGAGTACGAGCAAGCCAGCTGGAATTTAACGGGCTTAAAAGGGATTGACAGACATGGGTGTGAATACGAAGCTTTTGAAGTGGCGTACAGTGATGGGATTGAAATTAGGCAACCATTTGTTGCCATTGACACAGGTTTCAATATAGCCTTAGCAGCAAAAGACATTTTTCTTAATTATTCAAGACAGAAATATGAATTTATAAATGTATATAGATGGAAGAAATAGAGTTTGGAAGGGTTCGAGGATTGAGGATAAGGGGGGGTAGAGGAAGGGAGAAGAGGGATGTTCCGCAAAGCGGCGGACAGTGCAAAGATGAAAGGATTTTATGTGGGAGCTTCGTTTGGGTTGATGATATTTTCTCTTCATCAAGGGCCCATAATAGTTTTTTCCGTTTTTCTTTTCTAATATAAAGGGCAAATTATATGTAATGCATATTGAATAAAATTATTAATATTATATACACAATATAATTTGAGATCGATATATATCTTTACATGTATTTGATATATCTAAATTATATGTAATGCATATTAAATAAAATTATTAATATTATATATACAATATAATTTGAGATCGATATATATCTTTATATGTATTTGATATATCACTTGATATGCTTACAGATTAAATCAAAATAAAGAATTTTAAGCCATTGCTTGTTGAATTTATAATCAAAATTACATTAGGATAATTGATAATTTATCCTTTTTGATATTTTAAATACAGAAAGTATTTTTATATATTTTAAGAAATATATGAGAGAGAAAAAATATTAATGAAAACATTCAAAAGATGCATTTTTCTTAAATCTTTTCAGGTCTTTTAACCTTTCCTTTTATCTTCATGGCTATTACATTTTATGGGAGCCATCATCATTCCAACAAAAATATAATACAAAAAAATAAAATAAAATAAAAATTAAAACAAAAATTAAAAATAAAAGAGACATCCATTTCTCAAATTTTTATAAGCTTGTACCCCAAGTGAACACTTTTCAAGCTCATGTAAACACATAAATGAGGAGCATAAACTGAAAACCTGTACCTCTCTGCAAAAAATTTAAAGGACAAGGCCATGAACCATTGGAAACCTAGTATAGAACTCCTAATTTTTTTTTCAATTTTTGAATTTTCCAGGAAGGATAAATATCAAGAACTATCTATTCTAGACGAGGAGTTCATCTGAATTGAGAGACTTCTCAAGCAATAGAATAGAACAGTGGAAAATCTCTACACTTCAATTAATTTGATGTTGCAGTTTGACATTTTATTTTGACAACCTATGAAGAATAAAATATGAATCTAGACTTAGAATAGGCATCATGCTCGCCATTATTTATTTATTTTGCTAATAATTTTTTCTTTCAATGCATATTCTTCAACAAGGGCTATTTGCATTTAATGAGTTGCAAGTCATAGTTTAAGATAGTGAAAGTAAAATTTAAATTCTATGTCTCAAGAACATTTGAATAAATATGATTGTCCTCCCCATCACTATAATTGGAACAGCAAGAAAATTCCAGTTGCAATTTAATTGCGCCAACACTTGGTGTGGACTAAATCTTTAAAACTTATATTGCTTTAAAAAAAAAAAAAGATTTTGTGTAACATTATATATTTCCTTTAGATTTCCCACTTCCAAAACATACAATCTGCCTCAATATACAAATTCAATCTCTTTGAAGCTGCTGTCACTTTGAAGGTTAACTGTCAATAGTCCATTCTCAGAACTGTATGTAAAATCCTCATCTTTCTTGTCTACTTTGCAGCAACTTGGTTTTTTACTAGAATATGCTCCAAATACTCCAGACCCTCTTGCTTTGATTGTTATTACATCCTCAAAGCTAAGATCGTTGACTGCTCCTCCCGAGTTGTACATGTTAATTAGTCCTATAGGTGCAAAATGGATGTTTCCCTTGAAAATCTGTTCACAAGAAATCCGTTTTAGTCCTGAACAAGAAGAGTGGAAAAGGGTATAAGTTTGAAGTACTTTTTGCTTACTTTTATTGGGGAGAGAGTGAATATTTCACACTTTAATATGCCTAGAGAGACTTCAACAGTTTTGTTCTTGGGCACTCTGGAAAGGGTTCCTGCAGAATTGAAACAGTTTAGGAATTGGAACTTTTTTGTTAAAGTTGGAGTTGGAAAAACTTGTGGGGAATTAATGAACTAATTACCTGTGTAAAATGCATATACAGCACAGTCTCCAGTCCAGGTTTCCCCGGCAATGTCCTCAAGGAATTCGACATCAATGGGACTCACACGCCCTGAGATAGAAATGGTTGCTGGTGTGGAGTTTTGGGTGGAGTCTGGTGCTGGTTTCATTGACCAACTTCCTGCTCCTTGGCAGTTGAAAACTCCTACTACTCCAGTTAGCTTATTCAAGTTCCATATCTTGAGCAAGCTGTTTGAGAATGTAGGAAGAAAGAGATATTGATTAGTTACTATTACTAGTCTAGAAGTTTTGTGTTTACTCTTAGAACAAGAGATTTTTACCTCTTGCCATCCATGACGGGATCGATAAACAGGCAGTCTCGTGTAGGCCTGCCAGCATATCTGGCCCTTAAGATGGATCCATCAGGCAGAACAAGTTTCTTGAGGATTTTGAAATCATGCTTCGCTGGCTTGTCACTGTTGAGACATGAAGCAAAAGCTTGTTAAGAGGTTTTTGATTGATCTGTAATGAGAATTTGGGCAACTAGATTTCACCTTACGTAGACTGGACAGCCACCCAATGCCCTTGCAGCACCATGGAACTCAGCAGTGCCATGGTTGCTCTAGGTTGGAAGAAACGAAAAGGGTTAGATTGTAGGACAAGATTTCTGCATCAAATGTAAGAAAACTGTATATTTCTACTCACATGGAACATATCCCAGTCCGGAACAACAATTTCTCCCAAGAGAAGACTGTTGAAAGAAACTGATGCAATATGTAAAGTCTGAAAAGTAGGCTCATGTGGCATAAAATCCTCTGATGCTCTAGCAGTTGCACTCTTCTTGGAACTAAAAATGGAGTCTGAATTGTGGCACATACAGCAAATCAAGTTATTGTCCCTGAAATTCTTCTCTATAGACTCATCAAGAGCTTCATGATATTGTTTGGTAATGGAAACTCTTCCACCATATCCAGACCCCAAGGTTTCTAACAAGTTTTGGACATCGACTTTGACACCATCCACCCCACTACTAGCAAGATAACTATGCATATCGTTGTAAAAATCATGAACTCTTTGAGGGTCTATGACTCCAACCCCATACTTCTCCAAGCTGTCCATGGCTATATCTCTGATGTTTCCTATGTTTCCTGGGGATTGCACAGGATATTCAAGCTTGGGGTTGTATTTCTTGAGTGCTTCTGATGAAGCAAGAACTCCACCCCAATAACCGGCTAAAGCATGCCACATATATACATATCTGACAATTTAGAAAGCTCATTAGATTTTTTCTGAACTGAAAATCTATGTTAAGGTTTCCACAGTTAAGAATCTTACTTCAAGCCATAATTCTCTTTGATGTAATGGATTAACTCTTTTAGATTTGTACTCGAACCATCTGATTCTGAGAGCTTGAACTTGCTGTTTTCCTTGATATCTGTTAATCTGGTGGCAAATCTATACCAACAGAAGCATCAATAATGATTGGTAGAACAATCAAATGAACTAAAAAAGTTAGATTCACTCCAAAAAACTGTCGAACTTACTGTGTTCCTTCAATCAGTGGCTGGCCTTCCTTCTGAAACTCATTTGACGTTTCTTGCCATCCATCATCTATGATCAGGAATTTAGGAGAAACACCACCTTCTTTGAAACTACAAACGTGAAAATTTCATGTAAAATTTTGGTAAAACAGATTCTAATGGAACTTTTTGATATTCTGGGAACATATATACCTCTGAAGACCTTCTTTGATCCCACTCGGACTAACTTCAGTATAAAAAGCATCCCAAGTGCACCATCCAAACCAGTCTAAATGAGCCGGCGTCTGCCGACGAAGCAAAATGTCTCATCAAATCTCAGTATCAGCATATAAAGAAAATGTGTCGTTCTTTGTGTGTGGATCAGAGATCAAAAGCTGTTACCTTTTTATTTTCCAGGTGGCTAAATGTACCCTTATGTTTGGCCAATATCCTGCAGAGAAGTAAAAAAAATTTCAAAAATCAGAGAACTAAAAAGTCTGTGTATCTTCATTTGAAGCATAACTGAGATCAACATACTTGATTGAATCCCTGAGGAGTTCAAAAGGGTTTTCTGCAGAATTGACAAAAACTCCCTTGAGTGCTTGAGAAGCTTGGACTTCAGGATCACCTTAAAACAAACAAAACCAAACAAAAGCTTGAACAAAAGGAAGAACTAAATGTCCAAACAGAACAGCGGAACTGAGTTGAAAAACCAACCGCTTTCGTAGCAGAACTGGAGCTCATTTGATTTAGTCCCTTGTAGAGTTGTCCTAAACGCTCCATCCAGGACAGGCAATATGAGAACGTAGAATTTATTTTCCTTTCCGGGTTCTGCAGGAGTTTCCTCATCGATTAAATCTAGGACAGATTCTTCCTCTGCTTCCAACAGGAGCATTTGTGTTTCCAGGGGAATTTCGCTAGCTGATTTTCCAACACGAGGTATCATCCACCAGATTTTGGCGATGAAGAGACACATGAACTTGCAATTTCTGAGAAAAATTTTGCAAGAAAATATTTAAATTTGAAAGATCGCGACAGTCAACTTTCTTGCATCAGACATTCTTGGAAATACAAGAATAACAAGAACTTACTCAAGAACTCCAAGAGTAAAGACATGGCGAGAGCTTGAACTAGTCGAATTGGCTCCAATAAAAGCTGATGTTCCTGAAGTTGCTGGTGAGACGACGATGTTTTCTGGGACTCCTGTTAAGACAACCTTGCCACGGACCATGAGGCAGCCATTCTTGATCACGGGCACGGCTGTAATAGTCATTCTTGCCTACGTTTTTGTGAAGTCGATTCAACTTGGCTGCAAAGAAAGATCAAGAAGATCTGAACAATGAAGTTATGAACAAGAAGCCGCCTCAAGGAGAAAACTTAAAATTTTCCAGAAAAGACAGCTAGAACACTCAACCTAAGGTCGAATGAACTGTCATAAGCAACATTGAATATAAGATTACTTCAACTAATGAAAGGAAAAATGGTGGCTGACAATTCAAGAAAAGCTGCAAACTATCAAAAACTCGTCTAATTCTTACCAATCTGAAAGAAGATTAAAAGAAAAGGGAAGTGAATGAAATCAAAGGTGAGGAACTATGATTCAAGAATTGGATTTATATAGTTAATTTAGGACAAAAGAAATCCAGAAGACCCTTGAGGAGACAGCAACAGGACATCATTGGCCACAAGGAGTGTTTCTTGGATCTTGAAATTGCCATGCAAACTGATTTGGATCAATAATAGTTGAGAAAATGATGGCATTGGGGCCAATCCAAGTGTATTCTGACATGGAAATGAGTCATCCATTTAGATTGACTTGTGGACATTAATGATGCAATAATATCCATGTAAAAACCTGTCCACAGTTTTGGGAGGCAAGAGAACCTGACCACAATTCAAGAATTACGAACATAAATGATTGGTCAAATTTGGGATCATGAGCTTTTTCGTGGACTTGTTGAAAACAATGTTCTTCATTGTTTGCCACTAAATTTCCTATGTCCTGACTAAAAAAGAGAAATAATAATAATAATTTATGCTTATTTTATTCTATTGTGGCCGAGTTATTAGGTTTAATAATGAATTATTAATATTTGCTTAGCTATGGACCAGCTGAAATCAACAATTTCACGTGGAGAAACAGCTTAAAAGAGACATTAGCCAATCAAATTCCAGTTGTACCTCAGTCTATGTTCATACGTATACCAGGTTGGATGCTTCATGTTGTAGGATTGATTAATGTATTATATATGACTCAGGCTGGATTGAGTTGGTAAGATCTTAACTTTTTCTAGGCCATATCTCATTAATTTGGATCTAATTGGTCAGCTCTATAATTTCTCGTTACAAAAAATCGTTGTTAGGTTTCAATCGTGTGATTAGCGGAGCCCAACTAATTATATTTATTATATATAATTATGGACCAGATAATAATATAATTAACTCATTAAGTGATTGAGTTGAATTTGACCAACACTCAAATTAAAATCACGTTGAATCCAAAAGATATTATATAAATTTTGAAATTAATTTTGGAAGGTATTTAATTAGAATGATATAAACTAAAAGATATCTAAAATGAGAAATATCTTATATATGGTGGAAATTGCTCGCAGTCATATCAACTTATTTGCTTTTTATATTTAGGGTATATCAATACATACATAAACGTAAAATAAAATATATATCAAAACATTTATGTTTTTCATTAGCTTTGATCTTATTATTTTATGAAAAATATATTCTTTTGTTAGAATTTTTATTATTTTAAAATTTCTAAGATTTTATCTCATATACTATGACTAATAAATACATGTTTTATAAAACTATAAAACATCCATCACATTGCATGCGAATAAAAGAAAAATAAAATGAGGTACAATATTATTTTCTTTATTTTAAAAATACAAACAAGAAAAACATAATTAGCAGTTCTTTTACAAACTTCTACGTTTAAGGCAATAAATTAAAATCCCAATGAGTGAAATCCAGCCAAACAAGTAACATTAAGACAATATTAGCTTCCAATACTACTTTGACAGGATGAATCCAAGTCATATGATGTTCGTATTTTTGCAGGCTTAAATGAATCCTGTGGAAGAAAATTTCCAGAAAATATCGATCCAATATAACTACAACTGATAGCATATGTTAATATCCTTAATTTTGCATTCACCTCCAAGAATAACTATCAGCAATCCATTGTCCGGGTCGTAGATGAATTCTTCTTTCTTGTCGTCCACTGTACAACAGTCGGGTTTCTTGCTAGAGTACGCCCCAAAACGGCCACAACCTCGTGCTTCTACTCTTACCGTGCATCCTGATGATTCAGAGGTGAAACTTAAACCTCTGATTGCGCCTCCAGAGTTGTACATATCGATCAATCCAATTGGGGCAAATTCATACGTTTCGTTTATAACCTGTTCATGTGGGACTTCTAAGTATCAACGAAACGAAAAGTACAACAGAATTTTCTTGGTGAGATGGGGTTGTTTCAATTACTTACGCTTATTGGGGAGACTGTAAATATTTCACTTTCGAGAGTGCCCAGCGACACTTCAACACGTCCTTCCTTTGACAGTCGAGAAAGGGAGCCTACGAGTAACATGATGATGTTAAAAGATATTGTCAGAGTAACGGACATGTGCAATTGTCATTAGATGAATTAAACTGAGGAATTAAAGGTTTTTACCAGTCTGAAAAGCGTAGACAGCACAATCCCCATTCCATCTTTCATCGGCAACTTCTCCAAGAAAATCGATGTTCTGAGGACTAACATGGCCTGATAAAACTAAAGTCTTAGAGGGTGAACTCACATCATATTCTGGTGCTTCTCTCAATGGCCAATTTCCGGCTCCTTGGCAGTTAAAAACACCTACTACTCCAGATAAGTTATTCAAGTTCCAAATCTTCAATAGGCTGCATTAGCAGATGCAGTTAGCCAATAGATTCTACTACAAACTTGAGCTCGATCAATATCCAAGCAATTTTTATCATCTCACCTTTTTCCATCCATTACAGTGTCGACAAATAAGCAATCACGCGTAGGTCGCCCAGCATATTTAGCCCTTAGTATTGAGCCATCAGGCAACACCAACTTCTTAAGTACTTTGAAATCATGCATGCCCGGCTTGTCACTGTAGTATTAGTAGAATGTCCACAATAAAAAGGCATTTTTCATGAGAAAAACTAGCACTATGACAGCAAAAGTTTTCAGCATCCAGTCGAAAAAACCACTTAAATATGTTTGCTAGTGAAGCTCACCTCACATACACTGCACATCCGCCGACTGCTCTTGCTGCACCATGGAATTCTGCTGTATAATGATGGCTCTGAAATAGGATAGAATGGAACATGTTACAAATACTTATCTTTTGATTTAGTATGTGGTTAATGAGGTCGAAGAATGGCATATGCAGGTTTGCTGAAATAGTAACTAATGCACTTGACGAGTTAGCGGCATCCAGAATATACCTGGAACATGTCCCAATCCGGCACCACAACCTCCCCCAGTAAAAGGCTGTTGAAGGCCACAGAAGCAACATGTAAAGTCTGGAGAAAAGGTTCCCACGGCATGAAATCCTCTGATGCTCTCGCAGAGGCACTTCTCCTTGAGCTGGAAAATCATCATCAGTCAGAAGCTACCTCTAGCTACATAAAACTAGTTGATAGGATCTGGTTCAGAGTTCTCAAACCTGTAGATGGAGTCGTTGTTATGACTCATACAGCATATCAGGTTATTCTCTTCGAAATTTCTATCAACAGATTCCTCCAGTGCTTCTTGATAATGTCTGGTGAGGGACACGCGGCCGCCATAGCCTGCGCCTAGTGTCTCTAAGAGGTTCTGGACATCTACCTTGACCCCATCAATGCCGATGTTCGATAGGTAGCTATGGAGATCATTATAGAAGTCATACACTTTCTGGGGATCAATCAAACCAATTCCATACCTTTCTAAACTGTCCATTGCTATATCTCGAAAATTTCCAACATTGCCAGGAGATTGCACTGGATACGTTATCTTGGGATTGTACTTCTTCATTTTCTCAGACGATGGAAGGAGCCCTCCCCAATAACCAACCAATGCATGCCAGACATACACATATCTATAACACAGTGGCTTGCAATTAGCATTCATTCCATAATAGAGAACTAATATTTGGGCTCAAAAAGGAAAATCCAATACAGCAGCATACTTCAAGCCGTATTTTTCTTTGATGAATTTGACAAACTCACGCAGATCACGGCATGATATTTCTACACCCGAGTGCATGAACTTGGAGCTTTCCTTGAGATCAACTAATCTACTGGCAAACCTGCAAAATCAACAAATTATGCATCCAAAATTAGAAACTTCGAAGTCTCCATAAGGAGCTGTAATTCCAAAAGAAGAATTACTCACTGTGATCCTTCAATAGAAGCTTCTCCATCCTTCTGGAACTCATTAAATGTGTCTTGCCATCCATCATCAATAATCAAAAATTTGGGTGGACAATCTCCTTCAAGAAAACTGCCGAAAAGCACATCCGTTTACTTTCTATTTCTTGTTATAAAGGAACATGGCCATGGTGTCTGAAAGTGATTAATTAACCACAAAGCATCTCAGGTTACCTTTCAAGACCTTCTTTAATGCCCCGTGGATTGACATCTTTGTAGAAAGCATCCCAAGTGCACCAACCAAACCAATCTAAATGCGCAGGTTTCTATGAATTGAAGTATATTAGATTAAATAGGATTCCATATGATGGACATCATGAAGGCGAAAGAAGACTCATTCACTCGTACCTTTTTGTGTTTAAGATGAGTAAAGGTGCCTTTGTGCCTCTCAAGTATACTATGCAAGATAATACACTAGAAGTTAACCAAACCTCAACAGATAAAACCACACTAAATGCTGAAGCATAAGAAAAAATAGATTGGGTCAACATACTTGAAAGACTCCTTTATGAGCTCAAATGGGTTATCCCCCGAATTTATGAAGACCGCCTCCGATACATGGGTGGTTTGGACATGAGCATCACCTGAAGAAAAACATGATGCAAAATTACCATGACTTGCACCGAGACGTCAGATGCTATTACAACTCAGTTAGCTAAACAAAACTTCTTGAAGGGAATATGCAGATGGCAGGAGTAAGAATCGGACTTACCACTTTCAATGCAGAACTCAAGCTCATTAGCCGAATTACCTTGCAGTGTTGCCCTGAATTGTCCTTCCAATACAGGCAATAACAACAAATAGAAAGTGTTGTTAGCGGGTCGCCCTGAGGAACTATCATCAGACACTGCAGACTCTTCCCTCACTTCCAACAGCAGCATTTGTGTTTCGATGGGGATATCATTTCCTAAACTTCCAAAACGAGGCATCATCCACCAAATTTTATGTCTGAAGAGACACATAAACTTGTATTCTCTGCAATATTCACCAGGCAGCATTGAAAACCTCAAACTCATTAACTTGAATTTTGATCAAACTCATAAGGCCAGCATAATCCCATCAAATACATCGACACAACAACTTCCAATTAGCCAAACAAGCAAAGGTTTAAATGGTACAAATGATTTTAACATAAATTCCATACATTTGATACAAGAATCCAAAACTAGCTCATTCAATTGTATACATGCTTCTAGATTCAGTGAGGAAGTTCACCAAAACATATGCAAACACAAAAATACAAAAACTTTCCATTTATATGAACCATCAGAAACAAACAAAACCTGAAGATTAAGAACTTACTTAAGAACCCCAAGACCAAAAACATGTCTCGAACTGGGAATACTCGAGCTGGCACCAAGAAACGCAGCAGAGGGTGAAGAAAAAGAAGAAAATAAACCATCGGCCACCGGATGAACGGAGACGTTTGAGGGGACACCCGTCAAAACCACCTTCCCATTGACCATGAGGGAACCGTCTTTGATGCATGGCGCGGCTGCCACCGTCATTTTAGCCTCGCCCTTCAATGGGTCAGTGGCAGTTCCACAAAAACTCTCAGCACGGATACTATCTTTACTACTACTGCTACTAGCAGTATAATTCTTAAGACTGTAGGAAATTCTAGTATTGTAATACGAAAATCTAGAGATGTTCGAACAAATGGATTCTCTACGAGAAATGGTTCTGCAATCAAGAGCTGAATATCGAGAAGGAACAGTGGTGCGAAGAGAGAACAAGGGTTTTCTTACCAACCATTGGAAGAAGTTTTTGGCTTTACTGCTACTATATATAGTAGCCGCGGAATTGAACGTCGTGGAGACTGCCATTGGTAGATGGAAATATTTGAGTTTGACGAAAGAAAACAGAGCTTGGGGGCAGGCGATGTCGTGTGAAATTCTTGCGTGGAGACTGCAGACAGAATCAATTGACTTTTGACTTGTTTAACTTTTTCATGTCTGAAAATGACAAACTTCGCATCAATTCTTAGATATCTTATCATCTTGGACTTCGTTCTCATTCCCTGTAAGTTTGTTAATTTGATATAGATGATGAGGTAAATTACAGTTTAAATTTTTTATTTTATTTTATAAATATATAGTACATATATTAGTATTTCTTTATAAAAAATTTTAATTAAAAATTAAATACACTTAATATAAATATGAAAAATTAAAATAAGAGATCAAATAAAAAATAGAATAAAACATTCAAAGTGAGTGAATCGATCTCTCATGAAATAAAAGATTTAAAGATTCATGATGCTTATATTTTTAATGTGTTAAACGTAGTTGTTTGGTCGATTTTAGATAATTAAAAATTATATAATTGTTAAAATAGGATTAAATTATCAATAGAATTTATAAAATTAAATATGATGCCAGGCATACACAATAACAAGAAATCCTCTCTGTTTCAAAATATACTCATTTATTAATCATTAATGCTACTTAACTTTTATCATTGGTTATGTTAGATTTATTATCTATATCATTCTTTGATTCGAAAAATAATCGCCCCCACCTATGAAGCTTATGGGGTGCAACCACTTCAAGTTGAGCATAACCTTATACGATATTTTACATTGTCAAATATATAAAGAAATAAAGTTGCACATCTGCTAATAGCTATAGTTTTTAGTCTAGTTGTAAACGTTTGATTCTAATAATTTATATTAGAGCGAGGTCATGGGTTGGAGTCCCTTTGGGAGAGGGGGGAAGATTGTTGGACTTATTGTATGCATGATTATTTTATTTGGGAATTAACCGCTCCACCTATAATGCTTATGAGGCGTAGCCACCTCAAGTTGACCATAGTCTTATACAGTAATTTACGCTGCCAAATATATAAGGAAATAAAGTTGCGCTTCTATTACTAGTTATAACTTTTGATTTAGTGGTAAGCATTTAATCTTAATAGATTACACATATGTTTATATATTTCGTTAACTTGAATTGATAAGACAGTCAAAATACATCAACAATCGAATCCAATGTGATTTATATAATAATGTATGTATGAATTTTCTTGTATGTAAATTAATTAATAAAACAATATTTTTGAAAACATAATTATTTATTATTTTTTGACCACCTCAATTTTTTAAGTGATTCTATGCAACACATTTTCTTTTACATGTTAACATGAGTCAACAATTAAGACATATGCAAGATATATATATATATATATATACAATGTGATTCATATTCATGAAATTTTTTTCTATGTAATAGTTAATATGAGAGACAATGCCTTCAAAGACATACTTATCTATTATTAAATTATCTTAATATTTATTTTTACTGATCAATTAATTGAGTGATATTATTATCATACTTTCAAACATGAGTTTTGAAATTTTAGTTAAAGGTCCATATGTATATGAACATGAGCTTAGAGTTGTCGAAAATATGTTTAGACTGATTTATAAAATAAGATAATATCTCTTTTTGAAAAATTTAAATTGATAAATTAATGATAAATTGTTTACATTTATAACTGGGTCTTTGCAACAAAATCAAGACCAAGATGCGTCTCCACTCTTCATAAAAGCAAACTATGAATGTGAGGTTGAGAAATTTAGGAGGGACCTTGATAGTTCTGGACACAACTTTAAAAGAAACTTAGAAGTTGACTTTTTATCAGATTAGGGCTGCTGACGTGTCAATGACTGGGATGATAATAATAAGATTTTGGCTAAAGTAATTGTTCTTCTTATACTTCAACAAGATTATGCTGACTTTCTAGACGCAACACTTTCTTTCCTCCTTTCTTTCTTTTCTTTCTTTTTCTTTTTTCTTGAATTTAATTTGACTACTAATTATCCAATAATAGAATCAATGAAAAATGAGAAGCAAACCCTCAAAAACAAAATGAAAGTTGACTTTATTTCAAAAAAACCAACTTCTAGAAGTTTCTGGTTATTTTTAAGTTGTGCAATAAAAAAAAGGACCAAATTATTAAATTGATTAAGTGGCTGGTATTGACTCAAATTTAGGTTAAGAGTTGGAAGATATATATGTATAAATATATTTATTTATATGTGCATATATGTATATTAGTACATACACCCAAATCAAGAACTTTTTAAGATTTCAACTCGAATCTATTTGAAGATTATTCAAATTAAACTATAATATTTGATATCATTACATATAATCCAATGATTTATAATTATATTTAGACAGTATAGACATGGTGACAGTCATGAGCTAAAGTTTATACTTGTTTTACATTCATTGAATGAAAACCAAAAATTAAACTTTGAAGATGCTATTTCATATCTGGATCAGAGGAGAAGAGCCACAAACGGAGAAGATGCTTCCGTGTCGAACTTTCAAGAAGATGCTTCCGTCTGATCTTGGAATTATTATTGAAGACCGTAGACAATTAAAAAAATTACTAACAGTCTTCGAGTTCAATTTAATTGTGAAGCGATTTGTTAATTTTGTTGCTGAGGAAATTGGTAGGGCGGCGTCTATTTCTTTAGTTGATCAAGGAATTTGAAGGGATGATCCTCTCATTTTATTGTAATAATGTTGGAAGCTAATTTATCTCGTTAATTAAATTTAATGTATTCTGTTCACCCGCCTCAATGTTATGTATCTAATTTAATTGAATATAAAATATTAAATAAAACTTAAAAAATAACAACTTTTTATATATAATGACAAAATACCCATTTGAAGTTACATTGAAAGTGAATGGTCTTGCCGTCCTAGAACAAAATAAAAAAATAAAAAATATAATTACAAAATCAACATCCAAACTTAAGGTAAAACATATTGTATGTATATAAAAATAAATACCAATTATTAAGAAACAAAATTTACTGTGAAACACTTTGGGAAAAAGAATCATAAATTTCTAATAGAGGAGATATATATATATATATATATATTTTAACAAAACAATATAATCATATTTTCAAATCAAATAAATTTCTATTCTCATAAATAATTACAATATAAACTATACACAAAACGCATAAAATGCACAACGTGCTCATTATAGGTCCAATACAAAAATCTCTGACTTAATAGGAAAGACAAGAGCCATTTGGACTACAAGCCACATAAAGCCACTTGAGATATAAATTATTTACTATTCCAAAATATTGCTGTCTTTACTAAATAGAACACAAAGTCAGATTATTCGGCCTAAATTATCACATTAATTGCCTGATAATTTTAATGCTTAAAAGAAAATATTAATATCAATTACACTATTATCATTTAATATAATACATTTAAATTAGACAAATCATACTCATAGTCATTTCTTGCCGTACTTCCCATCAGCATGGGTGGCTGAGGAGGCAACACCATCCATAAATTTTTGAAAACCTGAATACGATATACAAATCATATAAAATTTAAAATTTTACAGGATCCTCAATTGGTAAAACTATCCTTCATTTGATTGAAAATATATAATAAAAAATATTTTTTTATGTTTCTGACAATGTAGTTTCACCTTACGAGATAAAAAATCCAGATTCCATCCCTGCTTTACTTCCAGTTATTAGTAAATTGCAAGCGGAAGACGTTATGATACAAGAACATTTCTATAGTAAACTTTCAAACTGAATAACTTTTAACACTACAAGTTCTTACATAAGGAACAGTTATCAGTGAAGAAACAAAACTCAAACTTTAGCACCAGTGAGCCTCATCTCCCCACTTAGAGAATTCAGAAAGAGCTGGATATGGGCTAGTTTCACCAAGAAATATCTTTACCAAAGAGTTGAGTTATTCCCTCACTGGGGTTGTTCTGCTTAACAATTGACTCACCAACCAGTACCTGTTGAAGCCAGAAGA
>JACGDI010000120.1:171348-189326 GCA_014898725.1 Jacaranda copaia
AAAATCAATGAATGGCATCTAAATCAAATTAATTTTGTTAAACAACAAGTTCAGCTCTTGGTATTGAGGAAAAATCAAATCAAATGAGAGTTTACTGATGATCAGAACTCACTATCTTGTGCATCAACATAAAAAAGAAAAAGATCATACTATAACCCAAACTAGAGACCAAGTAATATAATTTTGCTCTCTCCATCCTTCATCTGTATAAGTACAAGCCAAGGGGTAAATTGTTAATATAAAAGCAAAATCTCCATGATTGAATTCTATATACCATCAGATTCTTCATCTGAGGCAAATGGCAAGATTATTTATTTCTTCTTCAAGGATTATAGAATATCAATGAATCCAAATCTAACCATTTCACGTACTTCATAGCATAAACACAGTCTAGCAATACTTATGATTCAAGCCTCAAGTGCAAAATGCCTTGCATGACAAACCAACAAGCCAACCTTTTGGAGTCAATAATAGTATGGTAATTGCATATACCTTATGTGACAACTTTCAAACTCTTGCATGACTTATTGCTTGGCGCATAATAGAAGTATGAAAAGGTAACCATCTTATTATAAACTAGTTGTTCCAGGAATCCAAAGAGAAGGAACATGATGTAGCATACATAATTAGAGGGCAACAGAAATTGCAGACTTACAGGATCAAAATTCTCTCTCAAAACCCCTCTACTTGGAGAAGCCTTTTTCACTTCGGCAATTAAACCAGGAAAACCAGTCCTTGAATTTGCCTCTTTAAGAGCTCCAATGAAATCTCTAACTGGTGGAGCATTGTCAAGCAGTTTTTTCAGCACTGAAAGCGGTTTCTTCTCTTTCATCTACCATTCAAAACCCAACAGCGCATATATCATGGTTCATTAATGAAGAAGTGCAAAATATAAGCTCATTAAGCAAATCCAAGAGCACCTGAGAAACTTCCACGTCCTTATGCCATATAATTTCTTCAAGAATATTGCGAGGGGTATTGCCTTCATTTTGCAAACGGAATTCGAAAGGACCAACATAGTGAAGAGGTGGTCCAGTTGGTGGTCGCCTCCGAATCCTTATACCTTGACTTGCTGCCACTTCATCTTGGAACATGCCAACTTCCCATTCTTTAACTTTGAGAGCATCTCCATCAGAAATTCTAGTTTCAGAAGCTGTAGCTGACCCATCCTTCAATTCAAACCAAATACATAAGAAATTAAAATTTAGGTTAACTAAAAAAAATTTAGTCTCATATCTGCTTCTGCTTAATGTTAGTCAATATCCTGCTTTGTAAGAATACACTGGTTTTAACTTGCTTCAATACTGATAATTTTTTTTTTCTTTTTCCATTTTGCCATCCATAAGCACTTCATCATATTAAATTGACCAAATAACTTAAGATGTTACAATCTTCTCTTAATTTTAATTCAGCTTACAAAGAAACAAGACCAATCCGTTGAAGAAACTCTAACGCGAATTCATTAAGTTTCACCCCTTGCAATCTCCTCCATTTTCAGCAATCTATCACCTTAAACATTTGCACACATCAAGTTTTTATTCTCTAGATTGATTTTACAAAAAAAAATTCATATATCGAAATTTAAGCTCGTAAATTACCAAAGGAGCCACTTAGAAGATCAACACATAAAAACAAACAAGCTCGGCAGCTATTTATCATATTCTGCATTAGTGTGAACCAAACCCCTTACAACATCATTCATACATAAACAGCATGAACAAATTTTAATTTGACCAAATCCCATTATCAAGATTGCAATTTTTAACTATCTAAACTCCAAAAACCTCCAAAATCCAGCAAAACCCACAAAATACCAGCACGCACTATACAAAATAATCAAAAAAGAAAGACAAAAAAAACATGAAAAATAAAGAAAAAAAAGCAATTAAACAAGAATAGAACGTAAGCAAATTTGTAGAACGCCCTCACCTGTTGAGATTTAACAGAGAGCAAGGAGAGTTGCATGTGGTTCTGCGGCATACGCCTAAAATACGCGGATTTTGGGGGAATGGGATTGAGTGATTGTTGAAAAGAAAATCGCTGTGCTGCTTTTGCTTGAGAGGATGGTGCTCTTAAGGATGTCAAATTCATGCATTCCATGAATATAAATGTATATGTTGTATCTATCTGTATGTATCTTGCGCAGAAACTTGAAACGAAATCGAACTCAGTTCAGTTCCTCGTTTTTGCAGAAGGATTTGCTGGGCGGCGAGAGGGGGACCACCGGTTGGATTGAGGATTGAGAATTGACCCGTGGGCATGAGGCGCCTTGTACAATTATCTCGAGTTCGAGCAGCACTCGGGTTTCAGTCACAACAGGGTTTCAGTTACCATAGAAATCGCGTTTTTAACTATGATTGCAATGCATTAAACGTGCAATAAACATGTGAAGTATATGCGTACATTGGATTGGGTTGCTACGAGACATATTATAATTATTTAATCTGCCATCAGATCCAGAGGCAAAAAATTTCTATCAGGTTAAATTAAAATAGGTGAAAAATCATTTATTTCGCACAAAAGTAAAGTTAATTTTATGTTTAAACCTTATAGTTGTGAAAAATGATAATAGAAATAAACTAAAAGATGCTATTTACGCTTTGAACGGATATTGTCCAAGACACCACAAATTATGAAAGGGTGAAAAATGTTGTTACTAATAAGTTATAATTTTCCAAGACAAGAATTTTAATATTCTTGTTGATTTGTGTACCCAAGTGTCACATGTTGAATATTGTTATGATATATGTTGATCTTAAATATAGATATTCCAATTATACATATCCTTACATTGCAATAATATCTCTCCACAATTAGAAGATGTGATGAAAAAAAGTGCTATGATACTTATAAGCATTCTCCAAAAATCTGCTCAGCTTAATTCAAGAAACAAATTTTCATATTAAAAACCCTTATCAAAAGTCATATAATTTTCCATGTTTCCTTGTTCTTGTCAAAAGCTATATCCAAAAGAATTAAAAAAAAATACAAAGAAATTTTTATCACCGATTTGATACTAATTATAAATATGTAAATCTTGATATCTACATACATATATATATGGAAATATTATAAAATAAAATATTACTATTATCACGTGTAATCTGACTACTGGAATTCCACTCGACATGCTATACATATACGAATCTTGTTTAAGAATTATCCATGACATCCATGCCTCTTTGATTGCTTCACAAGTTGATTTTCTAAATCCCCAAATCCCCTTACAGTATCAAAAGTCAAAAGTCAACACAATCCCACAAATCACACACCACTTTTCTTGCACTTAAAATTTTCTTTGCGATAGAACTCATTACAAGAAGAAGCAAAGGTAATTGCACTTGCCACCCTATTTAGCTTCATATTCCTGCAATTATTTTCACGATCATGTAAACAAAATCTTCATTTTCTTCTGCAGTTTTCCTATCTTATATATGCTGATACATTTTCTTGTATGTCTGTCATTAGTTCTCAAGAAAATATGCATCGATCATCGTCGAGTTACTCATCTGCTAGATCATCTGATGAGTTCTTGGTGAACTTCTCACCAGCGGCATTGAAGGGTTTAGATTCTGGTGAGGATTTGTTGACCAGTAATGTCAATTCCGATGACGTCTCAAAGAAGGATGTTTCTCCAAAGCCTTCATCAGGAGAGAGGGCTGTTCATCTGATCCCACTGGTCTTGATTCTTTGTGCTTTGGTTCTTTGGTGGTTCTCAGGTCCAGTTCATCTCCGTTGATTCTCATGGCATCTTCCTTTCTAGGTCTTTTGTTGTTTAACATAGATAATTTTTCATGATCATGATGTTTTGTCATAATTTGATGGTGTCATATTCCTCATAGAGAAATATCTAACTAGAAATAAAACACAACTTATTTTGCATCATAACAAACATACGTAGTGTGATAACTAGCATACAGGAAATAATGCTTCGGGATTTTTCCCTCTTTAAATGAAAAGAACAAATAATAAATTCAAATTGATTCTCGAAATGCTTTTTTGAATATTTCCCCTACACCCTGACTTTTCAAGAACACGATGAGCAATTATTCCATGATAAATCATGCTGAGATATTATGCGAAAATTTCCCTGATTCGGACTGAAAGAAGCAATACAACCCAATCAATATCAAACAAACAGTAATCTTTTTGCCCATAAAAATCCTATCAAAATGCCTTTCTTTTATTGGCAAAGAAATAGATCCCGGTACATTTCCAGAACCCAGATCAAGAATCATTTCACGAGATCTTCCGAACCTGGCACATCGACAAGTGATGTGCTATCCTAAAGGATAAAAACCGCACAGAAGTGTCACCTTGCACATACAGTTTCTACCTATACCTTTTAAGGCATGAAATGGAGGATATGCAAACCCAAACAACTGATGGACTACAAATTGCATCACAGACCAGATGAGGTTCAATCTTTTAGAACTACAGGCTTTCAACTTGAGCAAGGCAAGCCAAATATTCCAAAATTCCACTTTATTAGAAACTACTTCAATAAAAGAAATATTGTCATCCATGACAAACAACGATATAGAAATTTTAAAGCATATGTACATAGAAAGAAACAATCTGGTTCATAATTTGTCTGAAGCTGCATTGATGATTTGGAAGCTATTGCAGACGTCGAATAATGCTCGATCAGTGATCATCTAGTAGAGCTTTATCCTTGTTTCAATAGGCATTCTGCAGATTGGACAAGATGAAAGGTCTTGTCCACATTCACAACATGTCTGTTTGCCACAAGAGAAGAAGATAAAAAGTGAGTCAAGGATTTCTTTGCGATATCTTTTTTACAATAATTAAGTAGAGAAATATACAAAGTTTCACCTGATGTCCACAGCCAAATGCCATATCCTTTGGTTCAGTAATGCAGATGGGGCAAAGCTGTCAAAGAATGAATGACAAAAGAATATTGTCAATAAAAATTCCAGGATTGTGCTGATAAATGTCACTGGTTGTTGATGCAAAGTACTCTAGGTGTTGAAGAAAAGTGATTTTGATTATATTTTCACTATGTGTTACTCGAATAAGTGGATGGAATATAATAAGTTTACAAATAAAAGAACATTCATAATCTTAATGTTTACGGAAATATATGTCTTATTACATGGTTATCAGAAGCATGGCTAGCAGACTGTCTTGTGCGATTAACTGGATCACGTCCACTAGAAGAAGGTGCACTTGGGCGGAAACTGGTAGACTGTGAAGGTTTCTGTGTGGCAAAAGAAGCTGCACCATAGAGAGGAGGAGGAAGAGGCACCCTATCTACAGTCTTCCCTCTTGAGGCACTGATAAAAACATTTCAATTCAAGTAAGAAGATTGCATCAGAAATTTCCCATAGAATGAAAAGAACTTTGAATAGGAAAAGAAAAAGGCCGTGAGGGATGAAAATTTAACCCAAGAATGTCAAGCTCCAGTGTTGCTTTATATTGAGAAGGTATCTCCATTAAAGCTGAAAGTGCAAACTCAGCTTCTTTCCGGGATAGATCGATGTTCTTTGACATGATTTCTGTGAAGTTCACAAACTAGAAATAGGGAGAAACCATAAATTGCACAAAGTTTTAAGATCTGCGGCCCATTTTTTTATGCAAAAAGTATCACCAAGGGAGAGTTCCATGAGGTTAACTTACCTGGAAATTGTCAAAAGTTCGAGCAGGAATGTTATCATCAAATTCCTTCATCATATCCCATGGCCCATCTCCAACTCCTACTAATATTATTGACAATGGGTACTCACTGTCAAAGACACAATAGAACAATGGAAACAAAGGAACTAATTCATATCCCAAATAATTAAGATAATTGCTAGTTTCTTGTCCAACGCTACACCATGAATATGCAGAAAAGTACCTTGCTTTGACAATTGCATCCACAGTTTTCTTCTCTTGGGGACTTAGCATACCACGATCAGTGTCAACGCTTCTTGTGACCTATACATCCAATGAAAAATTGAAATATTTACAAATATTCTCAAAAACCAGTCACCCAACTGTTAACTGTTCTCTCATTAGGCGAGATCTATATATGAATGCTTGTTTTGATAGCCAAATACTTGAATAACAAAAGAAAAGAAAGAATGAGTCAATCAACCCAATTCTACCCAGCTATTGATTCCATGCTATGACTTTGTTAACAACAGTACAGAGATGTTTAAGGGGATAAACCCACCAATATCAGATGCTCTCACTTTTCTTGGGTAATTGGCAGGTATCACATAGAATACAACCATTTGTTCCTGTCAGGCAGTACTTAGTGCTGTTTTATAACCCCTAAAGTGTCCTTCAAATCTCTATAAACACACACAACTAAATTTTGGTCTCAATTAAACCAATTGTTGCTGTTAACATGCAGGTCATGATTCCATAGGCCATAGCAATCATCAGGGACAGAGACCACTGCTTTATTCTAGCCATGGTTCTGATATGTACTCTAGCACTAGTTTAGTTAAAACAACTAAAAACAAAGTACAATTGTTTATAAGGCAGAAACAAGCTACATTGAACAAAATAATTTCATAATATGGATTAATAACCAGTGTTTACTTATAGAGCCAGCAGCACAAGATGAGTTCCCTTGCAGTAGTTCCATCAAATATATAAAGTTACACCATGAAAGAGGTCCACTAAAAGAGAGAACTAATGAATTCCATCCCTAGCAGCAGTAGCATTTAGTGCATGGAATATGAAAAGTCCATCTCCGAGGTTAATGTTTCAAGCAGAGAGGAACCCCGTCAATTTGATGCTCTTTCTCATGGTGAATTTCAAATAAGCAGAAAATTTGAAAGTATCATTAAGACAATTTCCAGATAATTTTCTGAGAACAAATTTGTATCCTAGTTATCAGAAATTCTGGATCAATTTTGTCTGTATGATACTCTACCTGTCCATCGGCTATAATCAGTAAAACATGGTACTGTCCACCACTTTGTTCGACAATGGTAATAGCCATTTCGATAATAGGAGCAAATGATGTTGGTCCTGTAGATACAAGGAGAAAACCTTTGTAGCAAGTGGACAACTAATCAAAAAAATAAAAATAAAAAGACTCAAACATGAACCTGCAAGTCGCAATTGAGGAACCAATTCTCTATATCGTCTCAAAACTTCCTCAAAACCATCACAAAATCTCTCGTCAGGGAAAAAGCTGAAGACTTCTTGGTCATGTGTTGAAGCTGTCAACATTAGAATTATAAGATCATGACTTATTTTTATTGCTACAGACTTAAAATATTATTCTCAAGAAAATACCATCTCCAAATCCAAAACAAGGAATTAAATTATCTTCATCAAATTTGGATAAAGTTCTTCCAATAATTGAAATGGCTTGTTCATAGGGATTTTGCCCCTCTCCAATGTGATGCAAACTTTTCCGGTGAAATGACCTGGCACCTGAAACCAAAGAAAATTTTAATGCATTGACATGTAATCATCGTCAAAGCATTTTTTGGCACACAGAAGAGATATACCCGTCCACTCGTTGCTCTTGGTGAAATCAATACCAACAATTAAATTTGAGGATTCCAGACCCGCACGTGCAAGGGCATCGGTGACCTGCAGTATATTGAGCAGAACTATTGAATAAATAACTTCAAGGCACCATTCATAAGGTACATGAACCAGAAGGGGGAATTTTAATGCAAATACCAACAAATTTCCATGATTAAAATCCAATCTTGTCATAGCTAGTGTCTTTGATTACAGAAACTAAATCTATCACTTATACTTGCAAACAACATTGAAGCTGTACCACCACGTAGGACAATTAGATTTCTGAATTTTTTTTCCTTATGTAAGTGTCCTCTTGCAGGCAGCAAGCAAAAAATGGAAGATTGCAAAATGCAAGCCTGAATATGGATCTTTTAGCCCTATAAATACATATCACTTTATTATGAATCTATATTTTGAGTATTTCAATAGGAAAAGACCAGAACTAGAAGGAAACAAGAAAAATCTTGATAAATACACCAAAAATGGCTTGATTCACCTGTGGTATTACCCAAACCAAGGCTCGCCACCCACCAGGCTCAGACAACAATGAAACAGATACTGAGTGCCCGATTTGTATACATGATTTAAGTTGCAATATATTACACCATAAAGGTTGTATTGATTGAAAAAAACTATTTGCTAAAGGTTTCAATAAAGCAAATTATGGACAGAATATCAGCTAAAACTTGTTATTTTATTTTTGAGACAAAATTTCAACATCAAAGTGCGGCCTAAATTTTCTGGATGAAGCTCATCCATCAAATATCTACCTCCCAATTTCAATATATCAAACCAAATTTGCATGGCTTCTTGATAGGCTTGTATGCCTGCTCCATTTTGAACTAAGTCATTATGTATGACCATATCAATGGAATCTTTTCTTTCCTTTCTTTCTCCATTTCAGGTGACAAACTAAGTTTAATGTTCTAATATTCAGCAATCCTGAACCATTACTATTCTTACTTGACACGAGAATATGCAAGAATAGTTAAACCTGATCTAAAGTGCTGTAGTTGTCATCTATTTTCGAGTACTTCCTCTCCAATTTTCTCTTAGACTCGGGGGGTGGACCACCGTAGGCCGGATGTGGAGATGTGTAGCTGTAACTCGGCTGAGAATATGATGGCTGTGGATAGGCTTGATGGCTCCATGAATTCGAAGTGGATGCATAAGATGAATACCGACCTGAAATTGACTTTTTTGAATTCTTGGCACCCATGAGCTCTTGAACCTAAAAAGATTCTCCCAGTTAAGAGAATATCCTTAAAAAGAAGAGTTAATTTATGCACCAATAGTCCAATACAACATAAGAAAACATAGAAAGACTGTTGCTTCATGTAATAACTGACATCATCAGATATTTAGCCTTCTGCATTCTGGAGTGACTTCAACCAATATTTAGTGCCAACTAAAAACTTCAACTATGCCCAATCAATCAAAGATACTCAAAGAAAGAAGTAAATTCTCGAAAACTTTGTATGATAAGCATCTGGCCAGGCATCTATGCAACTAAACTTGGTTTAGATACCTATGCCAATAGAGATTCATGCCAAGGATATCTTTTGTGTATTTTATTTTCACTTATCAAAAAAATATACATCATGAAACACTCTTTAGCTATTTATGATTGTT
Source organism: Jacaranda copaia (assembly GCA_014898725.1). NCBI lineage: Eukaryota > Viridiplantae > Streptophyta > Magnoliopsida > Lamiales > Bignoniaceae > Jacaranda > Jacaranda copaia. Next base: position 180,478 of record JACGDI010000120.1, read on the forward strand.
CCAACTAGTACTTTTCTCCTTTAAAGTTACAAAATTATATGATAAAATTGCATATTTTACAGTATATACAATTGGGCACATTAGTAGTGGTACAAAATATTATCTAGAGAAAAAAGGAGGAATAAGAAAGGCTGCTTTATAAAGTTCATTGCAGAAATAAAATATCCTTCATTCTTACCTTTTTATGCATTTATTCTATATTCATATACTCAGAGATTAAACATGAGATATAGAGGATGGAAATGTAGCATTCCCAATGAAAGTACCAAGTTATGGCTCAAAAGACAATCCCTCAAAAAAATCAAAAGAAAAACAAAGTAACATTTTTCTGCAGCATTTCCATGCAAATTTTCGCAAGATTCCAAGAGAAATGGGAAAGAATTTACTAGCACCATCCTTTTGGGCATCAAAACAGTTTAGGAATAGTTCAGCAAAAATTAAAAAGCCAAGCCTGAAATATTTCAAGAAAAAATGGAAGGGATTTGTATGTGTTCCAAGACATATCCTTTAATTGGATGGGTCTGACTGGAACGCTGCCAACCAAAATGGAATCAACCCCAAAAAAATAAAATATCGAAAAAAGGGCAGAATTCTTACGTATTGAATTAGATTGAAACATCTACAGTTTTTCTTACTCAAAGATTGAATTTTGTTAGCAATTTAACTCAATTTTCAAGATCATAATATACATGTACAACAAAGATTCACAGGCACTCAACATAGAAGCAAGAAATTTCAATTTTGTTAAATTACTCCAATTAGGCCACCGAAACACTAAATAGAACACGTTCTTGCTACATCTGAATCTATTACAAGTTCTAACTTCCAACACTAGAAAAGCATATAGAAACTGAATATTACCAAATAAATTGCCAAACTTTGAAGAATCAAAATAACAAAAGAACGCCGAATTTCATCAAAATATACAATAAAGTACAAACCCCATTTGAACAAAAGAACAAAACACCAAAAAACCCACAAAAAAATGACAAAGAAGGCACAAAATTCTTGCTTTATCCTTTCACAATATCAGAGATCGTCCTCACCCCGTTAAGCACTTCTCTGCATGTTCAGCATTTGTTTTCACAAAATTTAGAGAGGACAACGACTGCGGGCTTGAGTGTGTGTGAAGGGAGAGAGAGATAGAGTTGAAAGTTGGTGTGACTATGAAAGGTTTTTGTCGTTTGAAGTCACATGTGAATTTTTACCACTACAAGTACAAGACTTCATGTTGGCTGGCTAATTCTAAGAAGTTTCTCACTTTTTATTGTGAGTGGTAGAAAAAATAAAAAGATTTTCGATCTTAGCTCATAAAGATGACTAAAATACATGAATGATTTTGTGTATAAATGTATAATTAAAAATAGTTGTAAACCATAGATTTTGTAAATTAATTCTATATATATATCCATATTTTTTGTGCTGAATGTTTAATTTGTTAATTTGGATAATATGGACACATATTCAAAGGATAAAAAGATAGGTTGTTTTGAAATGGTGCTTAATGCTTACCCATTTGTTTGCCCAACCAAAATAAAAGATCTCATCAAATACATCATCCATTTATTTTGCCGCTGTAATATTAAAGTTGTTATGGAGTTAGAAAGAATCACGATTGAAGATCAGATAGAAGTATTTGACGCATATCATTTAGATAACTAATTTTAGAGCTAAACATAAATTTATTTTACATTATTTTATTCCTCCAAGTTATCAGTGAATAATTAATTCAATAATCACATTCACACATATAAGTGTGAGGTCGGAGTTTGAAGATATTTGGAGGGGTCATATAAGAAATATCTACTAGATATTATTTAGATAATTAGTTTATCGTTTAATTTTTTTTCCTTTCATATATATATATATATATAACATTTGTTGTGATTTAAAATTTTATATTATCCTTTAGTTTATTTAATATTATCTTATTTCTATACATTGGCGGTGATTAATTAGCATGATGACATCGCATTCACACATATAAGTGTGAGGTTAGGGTTTGAATCCTAATAAACCATTAATGTGCATGTTTATAATTAATTTTTACTTCTATGGGCTAGTTTGGTTGAATTTTTAATTTATCTCATGATGATTTATCATGTGATAACTTGTGTGATTTTTTATAATTATGGTATAGTTTGGTTGATACGATAAATAAACTCGTGGGACTGGCAAGTTAATTTATTATACGAATTGCACATATAAATGCGAATTTTTGGTATTATTACTAATCTAAGTGTTTTCTATCACTCAAACCAAACGAATGATAAGATGGGATAAAAACATTTTATCCCGCCTTATTATCTCAACCAAATTAGCCCTGTATGTTAAAAAATTAAGATTTTTGAGAGACATATTTCTTTTTACACATAAATACATATTAAGAGTTCATTAGAATTTTAATCCAAACTCTCACAAATAATTGAGCTTGTGTAAGTTATGAGAAGCGTAATTTGATCAATAAAAGTCCTTTAGATTGTCTCTTCACGAGAAAACTTTTTTCTCTTTGTTATTTTAAAGCTTATCATGAACAGTTTTTTGTATTTTATATATATAAATATTTAATTAAATTATTCATGCAATAGTTTATGTTTTTTTTTTCCTCCCATATTTCACCCAGCATTAAAAGCTAAGGATAACAATTTAGGTTTCGAAGTTTACCTTGTGCATGGGGTTCTATCAAAGTTAATTTTTGTTTCTTAAATTACAAAATAATCTTTTTTAAATTCTAATAAAGCCAGCCACAATTGAAAAACATTATTAACTCTTTGTGGTCTAATCCCTAAATCAATGTATCTCATGATATCGCATCAAATCTTTGAAGTATCATGCACTATAAATAAATAAGCCAACCAACAAATAAGAAGCTTCAGTGTATATATATATATATGAGTCAAACGAGTCGTAGTATATATACATATTCTTTTCTAAACTCTATACAATTGGGTGGGAATATTTTCATATGCAATAATTAATTATCCAAAACGTTTTGTGACCCCCAAATGTTTGATTCTGATTCAGAAGTAGGAGAAAAAGGTAGCCCAGCTGACTCTTATTCTAATCCACGAACAAATTAAGGCTTTGAGGACTCGTAAAGACAAGGGAATAAAGTCATTTGTTTGTCCTAATGTACATCCATCAAAGGGTAGGACCTTTTCATTTTGTCGCAAGTGGGGGCGGTCCAAATTCCGTGCATGATTAATCCATTAATCATTTTCACAACATTTTTTCAATCCTTTTCAAATAAAAAAATGTCTCTTTCGACAATATATATATCCTTTACATGTAGACTGGAAAATGGATAATTGCTTTTGATATATGTGTATTTTTCTGCACGGCTACGTGTGTTTTATCCATATATAATTTATCAAATTAAAATGATTAATTTACGCATCCAAATCATTTTTCACTCATTATGCTGTCATGATTAATTATTAGCATTTATGTCGTATGACATATTCGATAAATATATTTCAAAAAAAATGCTAGATATCTATAATATACTATACATATTGAACTTCGACATGTGAACATATATATTTTAATTTTAATTTATGTATAAGACTACAACAAATATAGATATATAGAGAATATTTGTATTATTTTAAATATACTGCACATATATGTTATTAATTAGTAAATGTATATCCTAAATATATTTATTGAATAATTATTAATAACTTTAAATGATTATAAACCATATCAAATAAAGTAAAAAGTTCAATCATATATATACACATAAGGATAAGGTCAATTTTCAACTTAGTAAATGACAAAATTGATCAGTGAGTGTTATTTATTCTGTTAAAAGAGATAAATTGCCTTAAGTGATTGAAGCCAATGATGTTACCTGAATTTCTACATTTATTATGATGGGAACAATCAGTAAAATGACAGATATAACCCTCAAAAGCATCAAAATCACTAAGAAGCTCTTAGAGTTCACATATTTTTGACCGAGTTGGATCCCAACCTAATTTGAAAATTTGATGGACCCAAAATAACAGTCATTAGACAGATACATGTAGCAAAATCCAATACGCTACTTAGAAGAACTATCATTGGACCACATCAGGACATTATTATAAATATCTCAATCATTTGACTGTCGAAGCAAGCAACATTCCTCCTCCTCCTCTTTGATTTGAAGAGTTCCCAACTTCCATTTGACTCATGCTCACATCATCTTCATTAGAGATTTTCATTCCATGTTAGAGACCTGAGCCACATCCTAGATTACTAACCGCGAGGTTCAACATAATCCTAATGTTGTTCGATCTTTTGACCATCGGTATATAAGTTTATTGACATCATTCCATTCAACATAACATTATGTATGGAAAATTCTAGTTCCCCTATTTAATTTATTGAGGTGAGACTAGAGTTAATAATTAAAATTTACCTAATCATGATAAAAATTAGGTTGAGATTACGATAAAATTTACACAATTATAATAGAATTGGACAATCAAATAAAGTTGATAGCACAGCTAGCTAAAATAATCAAATAAAAAATATGATAATATATACTAAATCGCCATAGTTAAGGCAAAGTAAAGCCAAAACACAAAAATGGTATACGACAAAAGTGCTTTCTTTTGTTTTCTTAAACCTAGATAAAAAGCCCTCAAAGAAAATTAAAAATGTTGGGGATGGCATTATGGCAATTTCAACACATATTAGTATAATATAATTGAAAAGATATTGTTGAGTTTGAATTTAGATTTATTGAATTGAATTAACATAGGAAGAAATTTAAAAATATTTGATGAAATTGAGTACATTTGAATTATAAAATAAACATAATAATCTTATCACATAATTCAAAAATATTATTCGACCCAATCTAATATAAATCTTAATTAATAAAAAAAAATATATATCTAACATTCGTCCTTTCATTATTCACTTATTAGCTTCCGCAATAGACTCAAAAGAGCAAAGATCCAAATGATCAAACCTCCAAAGCCCAAAGTAGTTTAACATATTCGTTGAGTTGTAATTTATCTCATTGCTTTGTAGTTGTAATGCAGTTTGTTAATGTTGCTTTTGAACAATACGTCTTTGGTGGAGTAATATGGTTTTGATTTTTGGTTGAATAACGAAATATTTTTATATGTTGCAAATCGTTTTGCGACTATATCTTATTAAACATTAAAACTTGGAAATCTTTACTTAGCCGCTAACAAGTTTTTATATCTTGGAAATTGTTTTGCGACTACGTTGCAATCAATACACGAAATAAGATTCGAACTGTTTTTAGTGGGAAGTATTTATCATGAGATTCCCTGTATGGAGTGCAAACTGGTCCAATCAGCCCATCCTTGAAAAGTAGGGATGTTACGTGGAAAAAAAAGCACTGGAGATAGCACTAACTTATGGAAGTGGAAGATATATATATTATAACATTATTTTATTAATAAGTCTTCTAATTGCTCAAGTGCTGGCTAGCTCAACATGCATAGATTAATCATCTAAAGAACTTACTGAAAGACAAAATAAAAAAAAATGTGTAAATTATTGAATTTTATCATATTTTTTGATTATTAAATCTTTGATCTGGTTAAAAATAATAAAATTATATTCAAATCTATACGAATCTTATAGAATCCAAGATGAATTTATTGTTTTATGATGATAGGACGAAGAATAAAGAAATTTGTTTTGACAATAAAATCATAATTTTAATCTATGCATAAACTATTTTAAAATAAAAATCAATTTTACATCAAATTATGTATAAGAAGACAGAAATTGAAGGATGCAGTTCGGTAAAAATTTTATTATGATTATTTTATTACGATCTTGCACTGGTCAAGGACCTCACTATGATATGTATCAATTAGCTCATCAAAAGCTTTCGTGGCACTAGCGTGACAAAGAAATTATAGGTGATTAGTGGTCTCTGGTGAAACTAATCCCTAGGATGCTACTGATAGTGTGATTAGCGTTTTTATATGTGTGGAGTTATAGTACATATTCATTGTAACATGGTGTGACAAAATAAAAATATGTGAAATTATACAAGCCCCTTATATTTTTTGTTATTTGATCTTCTACATGGTTTGAAAAAAAAAGTCAAATTATGTTGAAATATATATTAATTGAGAATTTATTTATTATTTTATGATCATTGGATGAGTAGTTTTCTTACACTATATACACTCAGGGTTTGTTCTCCTACATTTTAGAGAAATATTTTTTAACCTCCAAAACAATTTCAAAATACGTGCATATTTCCCAATCTTTCTTCCTAAATATTAGAATTTTTTACCCAAAACCCCCCTCATATAATTCACCAAAAAAAAATCCTACACCATAAAAAGCATACCTACCCCCTTATTTTCTCACTCCATCTTTCACATCATTCATTTATTTATCACATTTTCACTTTACTTATATATATACACACACATGTATATGTTTTACCCTACAAATTCAACAAAAAAGTAACTGATTTGATATTAATAATAAAATTTATTTTCTCCCAAAATATAAAGAAACAAACAATTCATTTTTAAATTATTTTTCATATTTTCTCAAAATAAAAAGAAATATTTTATACATTTTCTAAATTTTCTCCTAAAAATCTATTCTTCTAATTTTTTTTTTAACAAAATATCCAAAATATAAGAGCACAAGCCCTCAGTTTTCATGGAGGCAACATCATATTGATGATGGGCCCGTGGACTCCCTGTTTGGGGTGGGGCTGGCTAGTGGCTACCTACCAGTTGGCCCATCTCCTTTTTCTTTTTTTCTTTCCTTTTTCTCTTTTTCTTTTACACCTCCTTTTTTTTTAAAGGTATTATTGTTTATTTCAGGGAAGCTGAATGTACATTGTACATTAAGCCAGTAAGCTAAGTTCCCCAAATTCTAGCCCATCTGCCTTTACGATACTATACCTCCGCTTTTTTTGTGTGAAAACTTAGCCCTTTTGGTTTCATTTTTAAAATCTCTTTTTATATTTTTTATTATTTAAAAAAAATACATAACTTTATATATATTTTCACCTGATATTATTTTCAATTTTATTTTCAAAACATATTCTGCAATAATTTATATATTTTTTTCAAATAACTTATATATCTTATTTCTTTATTCCATTATTTCTATTTCACTTTACTCACAACATATTAAAACCAATATAATCATTACTTTTTTAATAATCTATCTAAATATAAACTTATTTTCACTAACTAACTTTTAAAATTTTTAAAAATGATGGAAATAAAAACTAAAAATGAAAATAATACCAAACGGGCATAAATACTTTTATTTTCATTTTTAGTTTTCAGTGCTTATTTAAAAGTTGAAAAATTAATTATAACTTTTAAAATAAAAATAAAATCATATTTAGAAGTTTCGTCTGAAAATGATAATTAAGATAGGTAGGTTAAAATTTTTGGTGATTTATATACATTTTTTTTACACCCATTAAGACATGTTTTTTTCAAAATATATGTGTGTTATAATTATTTTGAAATGATAATTTATCTAGTTTTTGAACTTTCTGTACATAGAAAAGAAATACATTAGAAATTATATTTATTTTGTCAATGACATAAAAAAAGTACTATATGAAAGAAATATAATAAAAATAGAACTGCTTTACGGTTTCCTCTCAAACCAGACAAGAAATAATTGAAAGCCGTCACTACAAAATGAGCAAATTTTGGCAGTGTTAGGAATACATTGCGCAAGGTTATATGAGACATTCCCTAATATCATTTTCCCTAAATTTATATTTAATTATATCCTTCATCTCTCAACCCGGCTTTCTTTCTCACTTTCACTTCATGGCATTGAATTGCAATAACACACTAAACATGCACATCTAGCTGCGTCATTATCTCGTACACATATTCATTACATACAGATCATCAAAAGCCAACTAAAGATTGAAGAGGGCATAATAAAGCTACAGGTTCCCCCTACACTTAATATATAACTACAACAGTCTTTTCCTATACTCACTTCACTGGTGAAGCTACCAAGCAAAGAGGAGTCTTCTTATGCATCGTAATCCCCATGGCTTCTTCCATGTCAACATCCTCAGCCGACATCCCCTTTGGAAGTTCCCAATCAAAGCAAAACAGAAGATTTGCCAGCGCCAGCTCCACAAGCGGGATGGCAAAGTTAATTCCAGGGCAGACCCTTCTTCCAGCGCCAAACGGCAACAGCTCAAAGTGTTGTCCCCTAAAATCAACCTCTCTGTCCAGAAATCTCTCAGGCCAGAATCTTTCCGGGCTCTCCCAGTACCCTGGATCGGTGGACATTGCCGCTGCATTGAAAATAATTCTGGTTTTTGCGGGAATGTCGTACTTGTTGTCGATGGTGCAGTTTTCTGTGGTTTCTCTGGGGACCAGCAATGGGGATGGGGGATGGAGCCTGAGTGATTCTTTTATGACTAGTTTTAGGTATGTAAGTTTTGGGAGATCGGTTTCTTCTACTTTTGTCTTCCCTTTGGCAACTTTTCTCACTTCTTGCTGGGCTTTTTCTTTGGCTGTTGGATTTCGTATGAGTTCTGCCATTGTCCATGTAATTGTTGTTGCTGAAGTATCAGTTCCAGCAACAAATATGTCCTGCAATAGTGTCCGAATTATGAGTTATTTCATTGGTTTTTGAGGGTTACGTGGAGGCGTAAACGGATTGCATCGAGTTGAATAATTTCTCAAATTAAACAAACTCCAATGTCCCACATCAGCAGTTTCGATCAATTTTTGAATTTTTTGCGAAAATGAAATTAAATATGAAAATTTTATGGAACATGCAGGATGAAAATTAAAATTTGACAAGTTACAGAGCAGAATTAAAAATTAAATATATTAAATTGGGGGGGGGGGGGG
>JACGDI010000120.1:189350-233134 GCA_014898725.1 Jacaranda copaia
TCCCGAGCTACCCGTATCAACCGTCTCCTAACTGGATTCATCCCTGTTTCAGTATAGTAAAAACTCTATAGAGAAAAGGCCAAATTGATCAACTATAAGAAACTTGAAAGTGGACTTTAGTTAATTACCAGAAGAACACCCTTGAGCCGTTCATTATTGAGAGTGATTCCTTGATAAGGATCCTTCCGATTCTGAATTATTCTAAGCAATACATCAATTATATCTTCGTTGTGATCTGATTTAGGCCTCATGGGATCAGCATGTTCTTCGATAACTTTGTCGAAGAACCTGTCCAGCTCCTGGAAAATCCTGTCCACCCTTTTGTCCACCCCGTTAAACCTGTTAATCCAACCCATCCCTGGAAAATAATCAGCCACATTGAACTCAGCCACCACGTGCTGCATCTCATGCAGGATCCCCTCAAATCTGCCACTCTTAATTTCGCGATCAACAGAGACATTCTTCGTACCAAAAGCCACACGACTAATAACGTTGTTAGACAGTGAAAACGCCAACGAACTTAGGTCAACAGGAATATTATTTGCAACGCTACAGCTACTAGCTATGCGACCAACCATTACAGCAACTTCTTCAGCTCTTTTTTCCCCAAAAGATTGGACTCTCTTCACTGTCATTATCTCCAAAATCACGATTTTTCTTATCTCTCTCCAGTACTGACCGTAGGGTGCTACGGAGATGCTTGAAAAATTGTAACTGAGCTTCTTTATGGCATATAGAGGGGGTCGCCCTGAGAAGACGAGATCGTGGTTTTTAAAGATTTGTCGTGCCCTGTCGGGCGATGAGACGACTAATGTTGGTACGAATCCTAGTTGCAAGGACATAAGATCGCCGTACGTTTTCGACAAGTTTTGGAGTGATCGATGAGGCAATTTTCCAAGCTGATGAAAGTTGCCTATGATGGGGATCTTTTTTGGACCAGGGGGAAGCCTTTTTGGGTTTGTGTCTTTTCTTGTATGCTTCATCAGTAAGAAGAACAAGAAGGAAAGTGTGGTGAGAGTAATGAACAGCATGAAGGGTGTCTCAGAACTCATTTTCTTTTTATAATGCCATAGCTATGGAGCAGGAACGGGGGGAGTTGGAAATAAGTTTTCACTCCAAACACATATATATTGGATATGAGTATCTTATTGAAAAGACGGATTTACCCCTTAGATTTTGAAAAAGAAAAAAAAAATAGGTGCCCTTTTAGCTCCAGTTTGAATCCCCAGTTTCATTTCATGTTTCATTTCTTATTCCATTTTAGGGTTGTCAATAGATTGAATTTTAATCAAAAAACTGATCCGAATTTTTGAATTTTTATTTGATTAAAATATTCAATAGATCAAATTCGATTATAAATATCCATAAGCCGAAATAAGTGTATTCAATACAGAATTAAATAATTCGATTTGTTAAAGATTCGAATTCAAACTTTAATATTTTTTTGTTAAATTAATACTTCTATATATAATATTAATAAAAATCTTAAAATAAAATTTACATACTATATTAACATTATATCTATATTAACGTCTATATTATGTTATTAATATTGAGTTGTTAGTTTAACAATAAGAGAGTTAATGATAACATGTCAAATATAACAATATATAATAATTCATCTATACATTAATATAATGCCAAATAAGGGTTTAATATTCAAATATTTAACATTTGGATTAATATATATTAAAAAGTTGTTAAAAATTCAAATATGATGTAAATTTAATTTATAAATATAATATTTTTATACAATACAAATGGGGGAAAAAAGAAGAAAATATTAAATCGGGTTGGATTTCTTTTATCAAATTGTGGATATTCATCCAATTTCGGATATGATACTGATTAATAAAGATCTTATAGGATATTGAAACAAATTCAGATAAAAATTTTGATAATCAAATTCAGATTCGGATATGATTAATTCGATTCAAAATTCGACTCATTGACAGTCCTATTCCATTTTATAAATATATGCCAAGTATATTAAAAGTTTGCTTGTAAAGATAAATGATTGAAGATTAAATACACTTGAAACAAATTTATGAAATTAAAATAGAAAATAAAATGAATGACAGTGTTTTAACTCGGATTCATACCTAGGCCTAATCAACCGTACAAATACTGATCAGGAATATTCCGTTCGAGTATCAAATTATTTGAACAATGTGTGATCATATGGAATAATGGCTTGGACTGAGCCAATGCAAGAATTTATTAATTGACAAAATGACGCCATATATTTTGTAAATAACTTATTAATTACCCACTGAGAAGCATCTTTTATTTATTGCCAACCACATTTTTTGTTATCTTAAAATTAATTTCTGTAACCAACCTGAGAGGATTGAATTAAGGACTTTTGTCTGCACATCCTGCAATGAACCTGACAACTGTCTTAACTAAACTAAATAAATGGAGTTGTCTCGTTCAGGACAAGTCAATACATACATACATACATATACATTTATGTGTGTGTGTATATATAAGACAAGTCATGAACTTGCTACAACTTTGGAATTTGTGATTTTGTTTGCCAGTATGTATATAAATTGAATCAACATTATGCCTGCCTTTATTGTTAATTTTTCGTCGGGCTCCGTAGTCCTCAAAGCGACAAGTCTCTACCTCCCTAAACTACAACAAGCATATGTACAAATTAAATTTACTATAAAAAATTCAGATCTTTCTTATGAAAAAATAATAATGAAATTAATTTTTTAATTATAATTATAAATTATAATCATAAATCATTTATCAAATTATAAATTTTCAAAATAACAAACTATAAATATTATTAATTATCAATTCATATCTATATTTATGACAAATATAACAGATTTATTATGCAATATAAGTATGTAAAAAATTAATATTAAAAAAGAATAATATATTATTAGCTATGGATTATATTCATTATAACGAAAGTTAACTACAATGGTATATGTTTTGAATTTGATTGTAATTAATTTAATAATTAAGATTATAAATATTTAATATTAACTATAAATTGATCGTAATAATGACTTAAAATTTTTTAGTAATTAAATCAAGATTATGCTATTTTTAGTTTTATATATTTATTTATTTTTGGTCATAATAGCCCATAAAAGTGACAAGTCACTCTTTCCCATAGAAGTGTACATATCAATTGAATCAAGATTATGCCTTCTTTTATTTTATTTTATATTTTTGTCATGATATCCCATTGAAGTGACAAGTCACTATACCTATATAGCTTCCTAAACTACAAGAAAATAAGAAAAGATCATGAAGCAATCTCTTCCTTCACATTCTTCGCATTTGTGTATTTATTTTCATTTTTATGGTGAGGTTGCAGATTTCTCCATAAATACCTTATAATAATCTATTTCTTCTTGAATTTCAGATATTTTTTTATTTTTTATTTTCTTAACAAACTATGTAAATAAAGGGCAATGTTTGGATATAAATTATACGTTTTGAATTATATATTTTGGGATAATGAGTTTTGGGAGTAGGGTTAGGGAATGTGAAATTTGTATTGGGGATGTGAAGTATATTTGTTTATGTTTTGGGAATAGTAAAAAAATTATTTTCGAAAATTTTAATATATTTATTTATATTTTAGGAAGAGACAAATTATACTGTGGCAGTTAAATCAATGTTTTTTTGTTGAATTTTTTTAAGTGAAAATGAAATCAAGTGATTTTTTTATTAGAATAATAACAAAATATGTAGAAATATATATAATACGTATGTATATTGAAAAATTGAAAAGTTTTGAAAATAATAAAAGATAGAAGAAAGTATTTTGAAAGGAAATTTTTTATGTGTTTAGCCAAGGTTTATGCAAGTAATTTAATTAAAGCTATTTAAGAGCTTAAAAAGTGCAGCCAGTCAGGGGTAGCAATGTTGTATCACACCCAGGAAACATAAATAAGGCTCGAAGTTTGAATCATACGCGGTCGAGCTTAGTTATTTGCATTGGGACTAGAACTTGAGCACTTAAATAAAAAATAGTAATTGTGCATCGCACTCCTTTGGCTAGTAAATGTCTAGTATCGGTGTCATTTGACAATTTGTCTCTTGTATTTGGTAACACAAACTTTTTAAAAACTAGATCATAACATTTTTTAACAGTTAACCTGTTTCATAGAATATTTATTAGAAAACTCAAGTAAGATGAAGAGAAAGAAAGAAAGAAAAGTAGATGAATCCAAAATATGGCAGCAGAATTTATATTAACATGCTAAAAGAAAGGTAATTGCAAGAATCATTTATTAATTAAATTGCAGCTCAAACCCATCACATATTTTGCAAAATAAAAGTTTGTCAACTTTGTGAAACATGGAGAAGAGATAGTTTGGTAGAACTATATATATTTACGTACATTTCATTGTTGACTTTTAGTGTTCTAAATCTATAGTGGACATAGATGGTACTTTTGTTTTTTTTAATATTGCAATTGTTGCATTATTGCTTATGATTGATTATATGTCTAATAGGGGGTGAATTAAGTTTGAGTGTTTTAATGCAGCAGAAGTTTATCACTCAAAATACTTTTTGGCCTTTTTAAAAATTTTTAAGTCTTCTATAGAAAAACAGTTTTAGTTATTAACTGAAATTTGTAAGTACCAATTAAGATATTAGTCAGATTAGTGATGAGAAAAATAGTAAATGCAGTAGTAAATAGACAATGGTATTTATAGAGATTAGGCAAGCTTACGTCCTCTATTTAAGCGTTCACTTAGGATTTTAAACCTGCCAAATTAATAAACATATGAGAATATTTTTACAAATAAAAATAGTAATTTAACAGTAATGAAAGTGAAAGGAACAGAAACACCTTAGCAAGGTGAAAAACCAGCTCTTTGCAAAGAGCTACATTGGAATCCTAGATGGGATGAGGTAAGTTCCAGAGCACTGTTGAAACTAGCTGCTTGTGAATAGGTTTGGGGGAGCTTCTATTAGATTCACCTACTCAACTTCTGTGGATTAATGCATGAGCTGCTACCACTCCATACGACAAGCTTTATTCTCTTTTTTCAGATTGAAACTAGGAACACTGCAAAAAGTTCCAAGCAGTACCATCCTATTGATTTCTTCACCTAAAAGTCCTCAAAGCAACCAAGTGTCAATTTGTTCTCTTCACGGGACATATTTCTATTTGCTTCGAGCCTCCAGCGCTTAGCCCTATCGCACTGCTAGGCTTGAAGGGGCCAAGTGCAATGACCAATAGAATCTGCAACCTCTTCCCATGAGGTTGATCGAACCTCTTCTCTGGGGAAATGCCCAGGTTTGACTTTGCATCTCACTTGTGGTCACCTAGATTTTGGTTGACCGTAGCTGTCTTTAGGTAATCTCTCCTCAAGAGGTGGAGGTTGCTAAGTTGCTCTGGCTGCTGGGGCTAGCAGGGTTGCATGTTGATTCAAGGTAGCGAATAATTGAATAGAGATTTGAGCAAAAATCTATTCACTAATCATTTGCATTTGCTAAGGCATGGTCCAAGTGACCACCTGCTTTGGTGGGACATTAGATCCTGGGGCATTTGAATCTTGAGGAGGTCGAGGAGGTGGAGATGCAATCCTCTTATTCTTCTCTCTCTCCAAAGTGGCTTGCTTGGTTATAGATTCAAGTTTTCCACAAACAGCGCCAAAATGATGATGGTGAAAGTAGTATTTACTGGATTGGGTTGAAAATTAGGGTAAATTGACCTGTTTGGTCGAGTGGTCCAACTCCAAAGGCACTTGGGCTGAGATCTACAATCACGAGCAAACGTCAGATTAGTTAAGGTACCATTGGCTATGACACTCTGATGCTCAAGTTAGCATAAGAATGACTAAATTAGATGAGCAGTAGAGTGAGGGCTTTTTGTGAAGAATGACATACCTGTGAGAGGCTGGTAATAGGGTATTTATAGTCTTCTCCAGGTGGATGATATGTCCAAGATACCCTCAACACGTATGAAAGGCTTTTGTCCTTACATGGGGAGCTTTAGGTTATCTCCCATTTCTATACTATTCCATGTGGCTTTATCTCTAGCTTTTAGGGGCAAAATAGTACATTGGTGGTGCACATCTTGTCAGGGGTGACAATAAGGGTGGCACTAGGGTGGCGTGCGTCATTAATGCGGAGGTATGTCACCTGTCAGAATATTAAATGTAGCAATGAAAGAATCCTGCAGTGAGTCAACCTTTCTAATTGACAAAAAAATTGACTGCCTGTTCTCCGAGTGCGCCAGAGAATAGGTGGTCCTTTGCGCTTAACTCTTATCGAGACCATCGACTAACTGAGTTTAACCTCCCCCCACGCCCTGATCAGATGAGACCAGCGCTACACAGTGAGAAATCGACAAGGTTGATGACATGACTGAGTCTTGAAGATAAAATGGGCCTAGCCAAATACTTCATATATAATTCCTGAGTCGATACCATTAGACTTGGCCTATTGAGTCATCTCATATAACCAACCAAGCCAAGGAATGAATTCCCCCAGCGTGAATTTGAGCGACAATCCCACAACTTCATCTATTGAATCCAAAAGTTTTTTTCCATGCCATGTTTCACTGTGCTTTCTCCCAAAAGCTGCACGAGAAATCAAATCATTTGGTAGGGCCACTAACATATTGGTCAAGTTAACGGGCGTAGAGGATAAACAAGACTGTAATCTTTTCCACCAGCAGAGCTATTTCTTCTTCCCTAGTGGAATCAAATGATTTCACCCTTGTGTTACTTAGTAGCTCATGAACGAATGTGCTCCTTAATTTCTGCCATTGTTCACCATATGGCAAATTAATCAGGTCCTTCAAGTCGTAGAAATTTTCTTGGGAGCACTTAGTACAGGTTTGCCCGCAAATGAGAAATCATGAGTTCTCATTATCTCCTTGGCTACCTCTGCGGACGAAACTACCAGCGTCAGTTTTGTGCCAAAATGAAGACGCATGAGCGCGCAGTATTTCCAGGATAAATGCCAGAGGGAGCGGCGAGGCAATTGGCCGAGCTGATGAAGGTTTTCCATGACAGAAGTTTTGGCGGTTACGGTGGTAAATTCTTGTTACCAGCTGAATTCAGCCTTTTGTTGAAATACCAGGGAGAGAATATAACTATAGGAGTTAAAAAAGGCGCATACAACTTAAATTCATCTGTTGTCTAATAAAAATATGAAAAGATTTGCTTACTTGAACTTGTAAACAAACATATATTACATTCTTCAATAGAAACTTTACATTCCTCAACTCTAATTTTAAAAGTCATTGTTCCAAAACATATAATTTAAGACATACAATTCATATTCAACATTATTTAAGTTTTTTGAATATGTATATATTTTTTTTCTACTTATTGTTAGTTATATTATATTTTTATTTTTCATGATGAAAATTTTCAATTTTTAGGTTTCGTAAAAATTAAATATTTAAGTTTAAGAGTTAAATTGAAGTAATGTTTTTTTTATTTATACTTTGATATAAATGCGTCGTTTTATATTTAATTTCTGATTATGTTGGTATTAAGTTATTTGTTTAGATTATATATTACTAAATTATTACTATTTTTGAAAACAATAACTTAAGATTAGTATTTTGTGTAAATATTAAATTTAAGATTTTTTTTGTTAAATATTTAGTTATACAATTATCTATTTTAAAAATTATGTCAATAGTTAAAAATTATATTTTGCACATCAATTATATTAATATTAATTAAAATGTTAGTATCATTTAAATGTTTAATAGATTATTCATAGTTATAATAATATTACAAAATAAGTGTTTCTAGAAAATACATGTTTTGAAAGAGTTGTACTTGATGAGCATTTCTCAAAATTAGGAGCGCAACATTTATAATAGTAACAGCGAAAAGTGCCGATATAACTGACTTGAAATGGAGTTATTGTATTTGGTCTTAAAAATCGAGAATTTAAGTAGAAGAAACTAAGCAAAGAAACAGAAATTTCAGGCAAATTACCTTTGTTCCTTCAAAATAATGTCGAAGATATTTCAAAACATTTTTGTTGGCTATCCATTTTCACATTGCCACAGGGGTCCTTAGTAACATTATCATTCTAACATAAAATTTTCCAGGCAAAATTCCCGAGTCAACTTCTAAGTCTACTATCTATTTTGGGAAATTATTTACAAGCATATGTGACACTTCACTTCTGAAATATTAATAGTTTTAGCAATCATAATTTGCAAGAAGTTTTTTCAGATTTCATCATGATATAGACTCATTTTAGTTAATAGAACATCAGTATATACTCATTGTTTGACTGTTTTCATCAGAAATCAAGGTTTTCTAAAAGAGTAAGAAACTTCTTTATCTTGCTACAAAATATAAGCATATGCAGACCATGTTGAAGCAAACCAAATAACTATATATGGAATGCTATTGGTTCTGCTCTGTATACACTTGACAAAAGATGTTGGGGCATATGGTTTTCTTAGCAAAAACATAATCTGAAAAACCCAACAGAAAAAGCAAGATAAAGTGGTTTCTCTTTCTATTCGCCAAAAATTAAGTGAAACTTTCAGCATATATTATTGTTCAGATCCAGAAGCGTTAGCTGTTTCATTTTCGTCACCTTCACTTTCTGAATTTTCTGCATTGAACATTTATTTTTTCTAAGAGTACTTAATTTATCTAGATTTTTTAACAACTAAAGTTAAATAACTTCATTAAGAAAAAAAACACCTATTACGACTTGCTTTTGTTTCTTTTTGGACATAGAATCAGCTACATCTTCTTCTTCATCTGTAGGCAGTTACATTTGGGGGAAAAAAATAACAAAAACAACATTATGAGTATGTCAAAATATTTATCCTACTAATCAAGTCACACTATGCTTTATACGTACCTACAGAAAATAAACGCTTTGATATATGAGATCTTTCAACTTGTGGTGTTTCTTCTAATCTCTCCTGCAAACCAGAGGCTACAGTAACACCACTACTGTCCCCTTTTACAACATTTTCAACCAAATTCACAATAGTGTATTGTGTGTGTTGTCCATCATGTCTTGTTTTGTAAAATCTTTTCGATTTAACCAAGAATAACTTATTCTCTAACTTTTTACTCATCTCAAGTACAGAAGGCAGATTTCCCTATGCAATTACAATATTTCATATCAATAACAATGTTTTAAATGGAAAAGAAAATAAATATTTTATTAAATATCTTACAGCATTGTGCATCTCCATCACCATGAATGCATTCATATTAATGATTTTGACAGTATCTTCACCGAACACAGTTACTTCCAATGAACCAGTTTCATCGACTATATTTGCAACAAGAAGCTCCCTACATTTATCAATTCAATGATATCAAATTTTTGTCTAACTTTAAAAGCATTAAACCTTTGTTCTATATCACAAAATTTGGTCAATATAAATAATAGCTCATTTTTTATTCTTGAACACTAAGATAGATAGATAGATAGTAACAAACCTTGGTTCAGCAAGAGTACTCTTCCCACATTTTTGGCAGTCAATTGGCCAATTATATTTTGCAACATAGGATGTATGGCAATTTTCATAGGCCATATAGAAAAACTTTTGTTCCTGATTTGTGACTTCAATAGCAGCCTTTAACATGAATTTGTCCATCTGTAGTTTAAAACTCAAAAATAAGTGAAAACAAAAAATAGTTTTCAAATAAGTATGAATTTTGAATATATGTAATTTCTGAAATTTTCTTTTTAAAAGTTATATATTTGTGTTTATGATCATAAAAAGAAATCATACATTTTCAGTTCTAACAATCTCAGAAATGGAATGGAACTTAGCAGCTACATTAATTGAATTTTGTTGAGCATTTATCATTGCATCAACTTCAATAAGAGCATCAACAATTGCTCGTTGATTATTTGAGCGCCTGTATAATTATAATAAACAATAATTTCTTTGTTAATAATACATTAGCAAAAAGATCATTTGTATTTTCAAGATGTGTTAGAAAACTTACCATGTCTTCAATCTCTGTGCATCAGGAATGGCTAGATCAATTGTTATCGTGGTGAATGATGTTGATCCAAGTGAAATTCCTAAATACAAAATTTATTATATTATCAACAATTTAAAAAAAACAATAGATTTACATGATGTTTTATTTACTCAATATCTAAATTAATTATATATTACCGACAAAATAATATAGAAGAAATAATTTAATTTTTTTACCATAATGAGTAGAAACAGTTAATTTTGTT
This sequence comes from Jacaranda copaia, assembly GCA_014898725.1. Taxonomy (NCBI): domain Eukaryota; kingdom Viridiplantae; phylum Streptophyta; class Magnoliopsida; order Lamiales; family Bignoniaceae; genus Jacaranda; species Jacaranda copaia. Next base: position 199,542 of record JACGDI010000120.1, read on the forward strand.
GCACTAATCACAGGCATTTGCTTAGCTGCGGACATTATCAGATTGCCTTCAGATGTAGCGATGTTGTTACATAGAGAGAGTATTAAAGGCCTTTTCCTAATAAAAGACATGAGTTGCTAAATTTCAACTAATATATTAATTTATATATTTAAATATGTGGTACAAATTTGGAAATACGTGTTGATAGCATAATGAGTGGATAAAAGATATACTCTTGGTTTAATATAGCAACCTCATGGATGATGAAGTTCCTTGAGCCATTCCAATTGTCTGTTGATCAAATTTTTTGATCACAATAGCTAGAATATGTGAAAGTGAGCAATAAATTATAAATTATTATTTTATAAAAACTTATTATATATCTTTGCTAATTATTTATTTTGTTAACTTACCAACAGTAGTTCTTCGATCACTTGGAGCAAGAGCATCAAAAGGCTAAAAAGCAGGGATTGCAATGGATGATGGGATAGTATGCTCCAATTCCTTTTCGATCACTGTTCGTGGAGTGATTATCCAAGTATATTTTTGGCCATAATTCTCGTGAAGATGATTTGCATCAGCAACACGGGCATTTGAAATTATATATGTGTCAAACAAAGATAAAGTTTTTTCAAATTGTTTTATGGCTGCATCAAATAGAGTGGCTAGAATCCGAGTGCCCTATAAATAACAAACAAATAATATTATAGAATTAATATGAATATTAATAGTGCTGCAATATAAATCAAACAATGAATTATATATATCTAAAAATTAATAATCTATTATATCAATTAATTTTGTTTTTTATTTTCATAAAGATGATGATTAATTTTTAAACTGCACAACATAAATAGTATTTTAGATATGAAGATAAATTTTTATATAATAAATAATAATAAAAATAAATTGACTGGTTAGAAATATGAAAATTTAATATGTAACAAAATTAAATATATATTCAATAAATTTGTATAGAAGTATAAGAATTACACTATAATTTAATAATAATAAACTTGAAAAATCAATTTGATTGATTATTTTCTATTCTGTCATCTCTCTTTGACTAAAATTGTTGATTTACTTATGTTTGGACATAATAAATCATAAGATAATTTAAAAAAAGATTATAATTGAATAATGTTGTATTTGGTGAAAATTTTGTTTGAATTTTATTAATTTGTATTTCAGTTTATAGTTTAAATTGTATACCTATATTTCTTTTAACCAAATCAAATATATATGCATTCTACGGTATACTAAGTCAAAATAATAAAAAATACAAACATGTATAATGATATTTATTATTTTACCATTTAATTAGTCTAATTTCTTTAGTAAATATTTATTAGAGGTAACACATATATATTTATATGCTATTAAGATAATTTTTTAATCTGAAATTGCAATATCACTATTGATACTAATTTAAAATTGTATTTTTTTTTAGCATAACTGTTTGGACTATTATATGCAATATAATTTTTTTTTCATATAAATAGAGGCATATTTTAAATTTTTTAAAAACAAACAATTTATAAAAATAACCACGTAGTTTGAAATGATACCATTTCATCAACCAATTTAATATGTGGATATTTTGTGGGGCTTCGATTTGATTGGCGTTGTGCACTTTTTGATTCTACCAATACTTTAACACTCCAACTTGGTAATTGAGGTGTGATGTCATTAATATGCGATAGACGATGCATTATCAGCAATGGTTCCTACAGTTTAACAACATATATTTTAGTATAATGAATTAAATATTAATAAGAAAATAAGTATGCTTTATAATATACAACATAAATATGTTGTATGTAAACAAGTCACTACTTATAAGAATAGAATCAGATATAAAAAACCAAAAAAGGTAAATTTTTCTTAAAGTAAAGTATAGCCAAAAAAGTTATATAGCAACCTCTATTTATAAGTGCAAAGATCTCTTCATAAACAATATTTTCTGTGTATTGTTGTACTCCTCCTTGATTCAGAATAGGTTCAATAAGAACTTTTACTAAGGTAGCTTGCTTTGCACGGGAAAGAGCAACATATAGTTGTCCATGAGAAAAAACTAGTTGTGGCAAATAAATACTAACATAATTAAGAGTTTGTCCTTGAGCTTTATTGATTGTCATAGCGAAGCATGGTTTGACTGGAAATTGAAATCTTTTAAATGATATAGGACATTTTGCTTTATCTATGCATTCTAAAGGAATTCGGGGTATAAATACTAATTTGCCTTTATGGTTGCTTGTTGCTATTTTGGCTTCAATAAAGTTGTCGCTTAATCTACAACAAATTAATTGTGTTCTGTTGCAAAGTCCTTCTACAGGATTTAAATTTCTCAAAAGCATTATTGGACAATTTCTTTTAAGAATTAGTTTGTGAGGTGGTAAGTTGCTTGACATAATAGAGCTAAAAAAATCTTTATATTGACCTTGATCATAAGGATTGGAAGCTTTATTGTAACTAATGTATTTAGTTGGTACTGCAGGAAGCTTATCAATTAATAAATTGTTTATTTCCACAATGCAATCATTTTTAGCAGTAAGTATTGCTCTACTAACTAAATCATATGGTTCGTATAGGAATGAATCTATACATGGAAAAACATAATTAATTAAATGTTGAATAGAAGAATTATGGTCAATAAATGGCAAAAAAATATCATTTGGAATAAAAATATTATCTTCAAAAATATAATATTCAGTACCATCACCAACTTTTAGCAAGAATGAAGTAAATGATGGATTATTTCTTGCTCTAACATTTTCTTGTAATTTAAATTTTATTAGTTGAGGCCCAATTTTTTATGAAACAAAACTTGCATTTATCATCTGTTGTTTATTTTCATGTGGCACTATTGGTAATGATTGTCTAAAATCGCCTCCAAATACGGTTATTTTACCACCAAAAAGAATATCTTGTTAATCAGTAACATCTTTCAAAAGACTATCAAAAGCTTCAAGTATTTTCTTGTTAGCCATTGAAGCTTCATCCCAAATAATTAATTTTGCAATAAGAATAAGTTTTGCTAGGCTTGATTGCTTGCTTATTTTAGTATCATTTTTTCAAATGGTGTCAATTGGTAATTTAAATCTAGAATGTGTAGTTCTATCACTTGGCAAAAGAGAGGCTGCAACACCAGATGTTGCAATAGCTAGAGCAACATGTCTTCTTGATCGTACATAAGCAAGTAATGCTCTATATAAAAAAGTTTTTCCTGTTCCTCCAGGGCCATCAACAAAAAAGATCCAAATTCATTATTATTAATTTTATTAATTATTGAATCAAATGCTTTTTTTTGTCATTAAATCTTCTTATATTTAATAAATCTTCATGAGAAACACTAATATTTTTCTCATAAGCTAATTCTTTTATAAATCTTTCTTCTTCTGTTAATCTATGAAAATGAGGAGCTAAAGAATAATCATGTAAAAACTTATTCATAGACATTAAAAAATCATCAATACTGTTTAGTGTCTTATTTTTTATTTCTAATTTTGTTAAGGTAGGATTTTTTCTAAAATCATCATATGACAGATAAAATAAGATCGTAGCATTAGATTAGAATTATCAGGTACTTCAGCATTGATAATATAATCATATAATTCTAGAGAAATTAGTTTATGTTGTTGTTTCAAAATGATAAGCCAATGAGCACGAGGTAAACCACGCTTTTGATATTCAACAACATAAACATATACTGCTACTTCTCCAAAAAGTTTTCTTTTAATAACTTCATTTTTAAATTCTTCAAGCTTAGCAATAAAAACATGTGCCACCAAGTCTGGTCGATCTTGCGGCTTTTTTGTTGCTAAAAGATGCTCTTTAATTTCATTCCAATTAGGATTACAAGTCATGGTGATGAAAAGATCTGGATTCCCGTATTTTTGAACTAAAGTCATGGCATTAACATATCTTTTCATCATATCACGAGGGATTCCTATAAAAGAAGGCAACAAGATACGGCAGCCTACTTTTGTTGGATCATTCACACCATCAACACCAAGAGAATCAACAATTCCTTGCAAACTTTCAGTTCTTGCATCAAGCTATTGTTGCTCCATTCTAAAATAGGCTAATTGTTGTGTTTCAATTTTTATATATGAATCAATGCTATATTGTTGCCCTAATCTTCCTGAATTAAGTATGCAATTAAATTCATTTTCACGCATTTGGCATCTATAAGCAACATATTCACGACATGAAATGTTAGACTTCTTGTTCCTTTTTTGAGTGTGCACTGCACAACAATATAATATAATTATTAATATAATTATTATATATATAAGATAGAAATAATTAGAATAATTATATTTTATTATAATGTTACCTTCATTTTCTATATCGACAACATCATTAGCTGATTGAACAATTCCAGGAGATACCAAATATTGCCCTCTACAATGACGCCTAACATGATTAGATGGAGTACAATGCTCAATTCCAGCATGCCAGCCAGGCTATCCTAATGGAAATAACAATGGATATTGCAATGGATCATAGTATCCATAATAATACAAAATAATATGATTGTCAGAATTTGAACCATATACTTTTATATCGCGATTCATATCCTCTGGCTCATCACTTGTTTCATCCCAAATTCCAGCAGTTTGTTAAATTGTTGGAATATTATATATTTTTTGATTTAATTCAGGATGAATGTGCAAAACAACTTTGAAATTTTGCAAGTTATGCCAAGATCACATGTACTTAAAAATTTTGAAATATGGATTGTCAGCTAATGCTTTAATTAGTAAATTAAGAATATCAGGATCGAGATCATATTTTTAGAGTATCAATCCCAATATCATCAACTGTATTCAAAAAGAATAGCTGAAGACGCTTTGGAAGTTCAATGGAATTATTGAAAGCTTCTAATTTGTGAGATACTCGTCCATTAACTTTCAAAGTATATATACCCTGATTATTCCAACAAAAATGAGGATCAGTTTTCATTCCAATAGAAGTAAGAGTATTATAGGTTCAAACTCTCTTTCTAAAACACTAGCCCAGATTAGTTTTATCTACAACAAAAAAATGATGCAATATTGGATTAGAAGAAATAGGTGCCAAAGAAACTTCACCATTTGCACAACAAAAGGAAGGAGGCTCCAAAAAAAACTTTTTGGCATAACAATGTGAGCAAGGAAGGGTATGTGGCAAAGACCAAGGTGATGTAGGAATAGATAACAAATGCAAGAAATGAGAAGGTGTTGGAGTTAAATTCAAAGAAGTTGTTAAACCCAAATTAAATTCAAAAGCTTGTCCATCTGAAGTAGATGCAAAGTTGGTTGATGTTTCATTTTGGAATGATGAATATTCAACAGAATTAGAGACCTGATTTGTTGCAATACTTTCATTGTTATATGAAATTTCTAAATGAGTAGAATCACTTGCTATGGAAGATACCACTCTCAATCTCTCAACACGAGCTTGATATTGTTCCCCACACCTTGCAAGTAACCTTGCCTTGTCTTCGGGGCGTATATTTTGATAAACTTCCTTTGCTTTCTCTCTACGTTTTCTCTTTCTTATTTCATCTCGGTCCATTGGAGAACTCATATGTCTTTTTGACATATATCATAATATCATGTAAAAAACACAAAGTAAAATAACTATATTAAAGAACTTCAATTTATTAATTAACATAAGAATAAAAAAGTGAAAGAAATTAATATGAAGACTTAAAACAAATAACATATTTCACAAATCAACAAGATTAATCATAAGGAAATCATCTACGAAAATAAAATAGAACATTGTAAATTCTTTAATAATTCAACATAATAAGTATTTAAGTATTGAAAACCAAATTCAATAAATTTTTACCATAAGAAGCTACTTTATCAACAGAAACTTTCTATTTAAAAAGAAAACAACAATAGAAAATTTTATATTTATAAAATATAACATAATAAAATATGCAATTAGAATATGCAAGACAAATAAAACAATACATCATATTTAATGCATAGAGAACATAAAGCTTAACAAAATAAATATACTTACTTAATTCTGATCCAAATTAACAGCCTGCAGCTTCCCCAAGAAATAATGCACGCACCTACTTGAAGAGCCAAAAAAGTAAAAAATAAAGTAAATATCAAAATTCAAATTAAAATGACTGTTCTAAACACATTTAATTTTCTGATAGCATTTAGTGCTACAACATCATTCTAAAGAATTTTAATAGATTCTTAAATATTATTCTACTTCGACATACTCAAAACAAATCATTTTATATTCAGTCAAAATGTTATATAGATAGCTTATTTGGTATTAAATATCTCATTTACAACTTACAAGAATTTGAAAAGGTAAAAACAATCAATTTTAGAAAGATAGCAACAAAAGTTTGATTCTTTATAAATATTAACAACAATATATATGTAATATAAAAAACTTAATAAAATAGAAAGTAACCTAATAATTTTAGATCCAAAAAAAAAAAAAAGAATTACATACAAATAATTATGGCAAAGGGAGTTAGAACAACCAATTGACACTAAATATCAAATAATAGTTGTTGAAATAGCACATGGTACATTTTTTCTTAGAATAAATACATCATACTTTTGGACTACAAATAAAAAAGAAATGAGAGGCTCAATACATTCACAAAAATAAAAGTTCACGAAAATTTATATTATATAACTGAGCATGACGGGCAAATGAGTCAAAAAATGCAAGTGTGGTCTAAGAAGAGAATATGAAAGTTCTAAAATGAATGCAAACATAATTTATTTTCATTAAGTGGTTTATTATTTTTTTTATAAGATTAAGTGATTTATTAGATAATAAACAAAAGTGGATCTTAAGTATTATTAAAAGTTTAGAAGACCTTTGTGGAAGGAAGCATTGAAAAGCTAAAAGAAGCCTAAACCCCCTCATGAAAATTGGAAATAGAAGCATATGAATTTTGGATGAATTAATACTATGAGATAGGGCAACAAAAATAGAATTTGTTTAATTTAGCTTATAAAACTTTGGATTAATTAGAAAATTATAAAAATATAAGTGGTCTATTGGATAATCAGAAAAAGCGGGTCTTAAGTATTATTAGAAATTTGGAAGACCAGTGTGGTAGGAGGCATTCAATAGCTAAAAGAAGCCCAAATCCCCTTATGAAAATCGAACGTAGAAGGATATCAATTTCAGAATAAAAACTATGAGATAGAGCAAAAAAAAAAAAAACAAAATTTGATTAATTTAGTTTATAAAACTTTGGATCAATTATAAAATTATAAAAATAAAATGATTCAATTTGAACAACAGGCTTGGGATGCCTTATTTTTTGATCCTTAAAGTTCATATTGAGTCCTCACATAAATCATCGGGCTGAAGTTTGGAAAGAAATCATTACATTTAGGTAATATTCAAGTTCATACAATAAAACAAATGTTTTATAGAACTCATTTGTTTCAAATGACATGATGACACTTCATATGTAAATAAATGAACATGTGTTAAATTTATTCAAATGAATATTAGGTCTTTTGTCAGTCACTAGGCTCAAATCTAAACAAGAAACAACAAATTAAAATAATATATTCAAGTTCATTTTCACATGTAACTTACACAATATTTGCCCTCAAGTAGTAAATGAATAAAAGACAAAGTTGGCTTCATTGCATGTCATTTAATGCAAATAATGTTTAAACCTCATGATTTAGGAGAGTTCAAATTTGTCATATACATGAAGGGTTAAGGTTCTTTTGACAAAAAGCAAATAAATGGACATAAAAAAACTCCTAACATTTAACCATTGCTCAAGTGAACTACTATGTGTATTTAACAAGAAACATGATAGTGAACATGTATACATTTAGGAGGATTTTCTCACTATACAGTAACATGTCTTAATGAAGTATAAAGGACAAATAAGATTTATAAAAAGTGCTCCATTTTAGTTTACTTACTATTTTATGTAGGTTTCTTGACTGCAAGATGAACCTAATTAAGCAACTCCTTGAATGCTTGCCAAGCAACCGCGTGATGATCTAAAAATTTTTAATAGATTCTTAGATATCTCAAAAGAAACCACTCTACATTCAATCAAAATATTTTGTAAATAACTTATTTGGTATAAATATCTCATTTAAGAATTATAAAAATTTGATAAGGTTAAAAAGAAAATTCATTTTAAAAAGACAACAACAAAAGTTGGATTCTTTATAAATATTAGCAACAATATAGATCTAAATATTATGAAAAAGTCAACAAAATTTGAAGTAAATTAATAATTTTCTACCAAAAAAAAAAAAAAACACTATTTGTATGAAGGAAACACTTTCATATAGCCAAAAACTCATATACGATGCATATTTATACAAACTTATACAAAATAGAAGCATATTACAACAAATCAAAATTGATTAAAAAATTGTTATTTATACTTAAAAAAGATGACAAGGTTATTTGGAACTTCACTTCAATCACCTTAGATAGTTGAAAAATACCAAGAAAAAAATAATAATAAGTAAACATATATAAAATAAAAAAATAGAAACAGAAAAAGGCATAACTAACCAACTTCATTTAAAGATTTCTTTTTAATTTAGAACTCTTACCTGTATCCGAAGAATGCAGCAATATTTCTCTAAATTTACTAGAAACACCAAACTCCCAAGCAGAACAGCAAACACTGGAGCATAACAAATATTACAAACTTAATATGTTATACAAAAAAATAAAATAAAATAGAGAACTCATAATCTCAAAAGAAAAATAATTGTCTTAAGTGTAAAAAAGGCATCTCCAAAAAATCTTTCGTAAACACCAAAATCAAGCACCACAGTAAAAGATACAAAATTTTTTTTTTTTTTTGACATATACTACACATAAAATGTACAAAAATACTTAATCAATTACAAAAAATAAAAAACAATACATAAAACAATTACCCACCCAAAAGTCTTCATTATAATCCAACTAAATGCCAAAAAAACAACTAAATGGTACATAAATATCAAAAAAAGTAAGAATTTAAAGAAAAACAACTCAAAACACAAAATCCTACTAAAACACTCATTTCCACAGTCAAAGCACACATATAAAACTCCTGTTTTCTTGATTAACCGACAGAAAAAAGCTTAATAAAGTTGTTTTATAAGTGAATTAAAATCTTTAATAGATTACTCAGAAAACAAACAAATGCTTAACTTATTACCCAAAATATTAAAAAAAAATGACAAGAAACTCAAAAACAGTTACCCTCAAAACAAGCATAACAATACTCTAAATAAATTTGAAAAACATGCAAAGAAATAAAAACACTATCCAAAAATATCAAAATCTAAAACTTGTTTTTACAAGGAAGAAAAAAGAAAAACCTGAAAATCCTTAGGAATGACTTACCTTCACAATGAAAGAACACACATAAAAATTCTTTTTTTTAACAAGTAAAGAAAGCATAGTAAACCAGAGTAAACATGGACAAAAAAGTATACAAATCATGGTAAATATTACTCTACCCATCTCTAATCCCAAAACACTCCCCAAAAAAAAAGTTAAAAAACCTATCTTGTGGCTGAAATGCAACAACAACTGTTGCAATTGTTAGAAGAAATGATAATCTTAAGCTTCAAAAGAGAATCATGCTTTCAATATAGCCAAAAAATATAATATTTATCAGAGAGAAAAATTGATTGAGTGGATAAACAAATTAGATGCACAAAGAAAGTACAAAAAATGCCAAACAATTTTATGAAGTCCCTCAGATTTTTTTCCCTCTTGCAAGAGCGCCGTCGTTTTTCAAAGAAACCAAAAACAATAAGAAAAAGACAAAAAAACCAGAAACATGAAGAAGCATTTTTATTATAAAAAGAAAAAGAGTATAAAATGATGTCCTTTTTAAATGGAATTACAAGGAAAAAAATGTAAAAGAAAATTGTTCTTTTTATCACTCATTGGGGGCCCACAAAATTATTTTAATAAAAAAAATTGAAAAAAACTTCCCATATGCACACAACAAAACAAACTGTTGTTTTTTTTTCATATGGCGGTAGGCCCCGCCGCAAAATGAGAAGAAACAAAATCTGACAAAGCACACAACAGTATAATCACATTAATTAAAAAAAATTATTTTATTTTTTGAGAAAAAGGTATAAAACGATGTCGTTTGTAAATGAAATCAAAAGGAAAAAAGAAAAGTAAAAAATGAACAGAACGTACCTATTTTCTTTTTATCATTCTTTGTAAGCCCATAGAATTAATAACATACAGACAAATTGAATGCAATAAATAATGCATATAGTACAACAATTCAAAGCAGCAATTTCAACAAAATGGCATTACACTGCTTAAAATTAATGAAAAAAAAATTGAGAAAAGCTTCTCACAAGCTAGCATACTGTGCGCACGCACATTTGTGCTTAATAATAATAATAATAATAATAATAATAATAATAATAATAATAATCATAGAAACACAAGAAAACCCCCCTCTAGCACATCACATAGATTTGAGAAAATGTGAAGCCAAAGGCCATTCAAGAACCCTTTTTTTGGAAAAATCATACAGTGTTAATAATATAAGGGGGAAAATTGCTCATTCCACACCAAGGTACTTGAGAACAACAACCATGTATACCAAAACTTTCACAGATTGAGAAACTAGTTTCTTCTTTGGACTGCGGCTGTTCCTTCTCGCAGCTACCTTTTTCACTTGCCCACCAGTTTCCATTTCTTTCTGCTACTAAATTGATAAAGAACTAAAGAAAAGAAAGGAAATTGAAGATGTACAGTTGATAAACTTAGAGGTGCACAGAGAAAGCAATAGGAGGCATGGGGTGGCGGTAGTCTCTCAGTGGAGCAGACAATCTTTATTGGTTGATGTCTTGTCTTGGTCCCTTTTCTTAATTAAAAAAATAAAATATTAATACTTTTTTCTCACAACTCTTAAAAGGACAAAATAAAGAGCAAATATTATAGCCAAGAGTACAGTTTTATAAAGCATTAACATGTAAAACGGCGTCGTTTTGTCAAAAAAAGCTAACATGATGAAAATTCACATTTTCTTCTGACCACCTTTTAAAAAAATTACAAAATCTCATTTTTCTTCTAATCATTCCCACAATTAAGAACTAAAAGACAAAAGAAGGAACAATTCTTTCAGCTAAATATATAGTTCAACAAAGCACAACACCCTGAACGACACCGTTTCATTAGTATAAAACAAGGGGGAAAAAAAAGCTAAAAGAAGCTTTCACGTGCTGAAACACTGTGGACACGTGCATTCGGGGTTATATTATAGTAGTAATGTATAGGCTTTCAAAATGTTTGTTCCATTTACTTGTTACAATGAGACATCTTATATGGCAGTTCGTCACAATATTTCTTTATCCAATAAGAAATAAACCCTGTTAGAATTTACATTGATCTTTTGATGAGTGGTTAAAGATTAAATAATCGTATAAAAAAATGTAATATTAGTGATAAAAAAATAGTCACAATGTGAAAATTTCACCAATGACATATATTAAGTAACAATATATTTTGTTATATTATTAATGATACTTTGAACGATAATAATTTTTATGTTTTCACAATATAGCATAACAATCACAAGAACTAATTTTTTATGTTGTCGCTATTGGCAATTTGGGATATATATAACAATAATCGTAACAATAAAATTTTCATTATCATTATAGTATGTCACTAATTGTGATCAGTGGTGATTACATTTAAACATAATTCTTGTTACTGTTAAGCTACTAAAAATTATTATTGCAATAAAATAAAATTTTTATTAGAATTAATGACAAGTAATTTTGCTTTTCACCTAATATTTTGCAATTACTTTTCTTTCTCTTGTAGCACAATTAAAGCTATACTTCCACACATTTTTAGTCATTATAATATATAGTCCCTTGTAGATGGCTAGTAGTGTAATGTCATTGCTAGGAATTATAGAGCATGCCCAAAATCTGCAAAAATTTTGGTGGGGAGGTGGGTGCCATATACCCAACCTAGAGTGTGGCATTTAAGCTAATGAGGGTAGTGCCTAATCCATGTATTAATGGACAATCATCTAAAAATTTCCACATTAAGTAAGAATACTCTAATGTGAAACTATATATATTTAGTTAAAAAAAGACAGGAAACTTTACTAGTAGTTCAACTCTTAGCTTGCGATATACAATAATTTTTATCCATATTTAGTGACAAAATCTAATTATAATTCAAACACAAAAAACATCCAAACCAAGTCGAGTTTAGCCATATTCATATCAATTTTGGATAATAACAATAATGATAGTCGCAACTCAAAATTTTTTTACTATAATTAATTATTTATAATGACAATTTTATTTAAAAGAGAACAGTGATCATATGTCGTTTCTATTTAGAAGTTTGTCATGTGAATGGCTTGATTATGAATGCACGCAATTTTAGGTAATATTTCCCTTCCAACAGGTAAATAGATGTGATCAAATTAAGCTTCAGGGAGTTGTCTGGGCTATTAAACACTTTGCTGCAGCTATCTCTTTTAAGAACTGAGGGATTCACTAGCATTACTAGGTCGGCCTTTGGCTGCAAATATCAATATGGATCGATCACTAGCATTACTAGGTCGGCTCTTGCCTTTGACTTCGAGTTCTGAAGACATGATATATGATCCCCAATTAATTATGACTCTTTCTATATCAATATGCAATTAGGCATAGATCAAGTTCGTGCCTCTAATTTTGTTTTAATTTTTAATATCAGCACCTTCGATTTTTCAATTTTTGAGATGCATGCATTCAATTTTTCTATTAAAAAATTAGGCACTCTTTACAAAAATATTGCCGCGGAATGAATTCATAACTATAATTATAAATTGTGATAAAAGAATTTTTGTAACAAATTTATTTATTTTTTAAAATAAAAAACAACAAAAATTATTAACTATCAACCCTTGGTCATATTCGTTGCAAGAATAATTCAGCATTATCCATATAAAGGTTAATATACATGTATATAAAAGAATAATTATTAGCTACGAATTAGTCATAGCAAATGTTAGCTACTAAAATATCTATTTTGAGTTCAACTAGATCAATTTTGTAGTTGATGCTATGAGTTTTTAACATAAACTACAAATTAATCATAATTAATGCCCTAATTTTGGTAGTGTCTCATTTATAATTCATAATTTATTCTTATATAATTTGTGAGGTAAATTACAAAAATAGGATTGTAAATAAAATCATTTTACAAAAGAGGATTGAAATTAATGTAGTGGCAAAATTATGGCCATAACTATTAAAAAAATGAAAAAAAAGAGAAAGGACAAGGCTCGTTAGAAAGCATAGTCAGTTCACCAAAAAGCACAGTTAGCACCTGAATATGCATACTTGGCCTTGGCTAGTATAGCTTTTTGTCTTGTCATGTAATCCATGTATTTTGATAAAAACAAAATTGCAAAAAATTGTAAAGTAGTGTTTGTTTATGTTTCGGAGAATAAAATCATTCCACAAAATATAAATAAATACAGGCAAATTTTTTGGAGGCTAAATGCATTTGGGCATTTTTCTAGAATGTCCTTTATTATCCTCTCAGTTTACTAAAAATCCCTTGGCGACCCTCATTCACAACATTATTATTTAACTAATCGTTACAATAATATTTTAAAACTATGTCCAATCATTATATTTACATGTATTTATATTTTAAAATATCATATTTATGTATATATTGAAACTATTTCTAAAATGAGAGTAATTATATGCCTTAGAGGGGGATGAATTAGGCCTTTTCAAATATTTAAGCAACGATAGTATGATCAATCAAAATTTTTTGCTTGTAGATGTAACTTTGAGTGTTACGCAAAAGTATTTTGAGTTGCTTATTGAAACTTGAAAAATCAGTTGAATTATCAGTCAAAATAATTTAAAGTATAAACAATAAAGTGCAAGTAAATAGACACTAGTTCTTATAGTGATTTGTCAAAGCTTACATCATCCACAATCTAAGTTTTCACTTAAAATTAGATACCTATCAAATTAATTATGTGGTAATAATATTTGTAAAAAATAAGCACAATGATTTGACAGTAAAGAAAATAGTATAGGAACACTTTAGAAGGGTGTAACCAGCTCTCAACAGAGAACAAAAATGGAATCACAGACGAGGTGTAAATTTCAAAATGTTGTACAACTAGTTGCTTTGTGATCAAGACTGGTGGAATTTTTTGAAAAACCAACCATCAGCATCTAGTTTTCTGTTGAATACCATGGGCACTTCAAACATTTCTCGATTAAACATTATTATATTACTGCTGACATTGCGGGTAATAGTATCAATTTCTGCAAATTGAAAACTTTCCTTACTTTATTCAAATAAGTGTTTAATTTCCGTCGTTCTATAAACTTACAGGTAGAGCTATGTCGTCTTGGATTAGTTATGCACTAAAAATGGCACTTGGTTGCAATGACTATAAGAGGATTTTTCCTTCCAATTGTAAATCCGGGTTTTTCCGCCACATCCAAATCTCCTCCATTCGCGCTATCTGGCAATGCCCAATCAAACTTGTGCATGAGATTTGCGACCGTGTGCTCGATAGCTGCGGCTGCAAATCCAAGCCCTGGACAGAGTCTCCGTCCAGCCCCAAACGGGATCAACTGGAAATGAGATCCCTTAAAATCCACGGGAGAATTCAGGAATCTCTCCGGCATAAATTTTTCCGGCTCAGGCCAACAAGCAGGGTCCCGACCAATAGCCCATGCATTAATCAGGACCATTGTTTCGGGCGGAATGTCATATCCAATTAAATTTACGTATTCTCGGGCCGACCGGAAATATATTGGAAGTGGAGGGTGGCAACGAAATGTTTCCTTGATCACAGCTTTCAGATAGTGCATTTTCTGCAAGTCATCATCAGTTAGGTGCTGTTTTCCTTTCATAATCTCTCTTATTTCATCCTGCAGCTTCTTCATGACTACGGGGTGCCTTATGATCTCTGTCATTACCCATCCTAAACTCGTCGCTGAACTTTCAGTTCCAGCTCCGACAACATCCTGTTTCAATGGGGAAAAAATATCCAATGAATTGTTTTATGGAAAACTAGTAGTCATTTGCACCCAATTTCTCACTGCGTAAAATATTTTTGAGTAATCATATTTTTTTTATATATATATTTCCACATCCATTACACTAAAAATACATATATCTTTAATTTTTATAATTATGTAGCAGTCATATAAAGTAAAAATTTCATAATCCAATATCACTACCTTGTGAGACTACCTTGTGTTAAAAGAAGTTTTTGAATAAATAGTGGTTATTTGGATATATTAATTTTCTGGAATATATAGAATAAAGGGCAAATTTGACATATATGAAATATGGTGTCACTCCCATTTTAGGGATAAAAGAGACTTTCTTATTGTAATAGCATATATAAGTTGTCATTTCTTGGAAATCCACTATTTTCATTTTACTTGATCAGAGAAGAAAACACGGCAACCAAAATTAGAGGATATTTAGATAAATTTATAAGTTCTTAAGAACCTCTTTACATCATCTATTCCATTGCATATTTATCTTTTATTCCATTTCGTAAATATTTATAAGAAATCATCTAATAAGTTGACATTCATTTATGATAGGAAATAAGAGAAGAAATACTAATTTGCAGTAGAGGATCTAATTGAACTGTCTCAAAATATATTATAATATATTTGAGGATTTATAAGATTTTATAAACTACTTTGTAAATTTTTTAAAACATGTTTTTATAAACTTGTTAGGATCTTATGAATCCTTTACAAGAAACTGAGGAGTGCTCAAGTACTTCGTCTTAAGATTTTTAAAGATACTTTTAAATCTAGCCATATTAATTAACAAAAATTACAATCACTAACTTCTCATAAGCACCAAATTATAATTTTATCCCAACACTGCAAAACGTTACTTATAGAATAAAATTTAATATCTTATAAGAGCAGAAAACATATGTTAAAAGAAGGGAGATATGCCTCACCAAAATTGCACCTTTGACAGATATCAGGTCAAGGGAGACACCAGGAGTATTACCCTTGTGTATATCCAGCAAGACATCTACAAAGTTTTCTTTCCTTTTGTCATTTGCCCCATCTCCACTTGAAGTCTTGGAACCCCTACTCATGTGATCTCCAATAACTGCATCCAGGATTTCATCCACATTTTTACTGCACCTGTCCAGTGCTGCATCAAAACCATTCAACCGATTGATCCAACCAAGCCATGGGATAAATTCTCCCAGCGTGAATTTGAACCCCAATCCCACAAAATCATCCAATGTATCCAGAATTTTCTTCCCGTGCCGTGTTTCACTTTGCTTTTTCCCAAAAGTTGCACGAGAAATGAAATCATTTGTAAGCGACACGAACATCTTTGTCAAGTTCACCGGCGAGGAGGACAAGCAACACTGTCTAATCTTTTCCATCAGCAGAGCTGTTTCTTCTTCTCTGATGGAATTAAATGATTTGACCCTTGTGTTATTTAGTAGCTCGTGCGCAAAGATGCTTCTTAACTTCCGCCATTGGTCGCCATACGGCAAATTAATCAGGTCAGTCAAGTCGTAGAAAAGTTTCTTGGGAGCACTTAGTACAGGCTTTCCTGAAAAGGCCAGATCATGAGTTTTGATAATCTCCTTCGCTACCTCTGCAGATGACACTACCAGCGTCGGTTTTGAGCCGAACTGAAGAAGCATGAGTGGGCCGTGTTTCCTCGATAGATTCCAGAGTGAGCGGTGAGGCAATTGGCCGAGCAGATGAAGGTGACCTATGCCAGGAAGCCCCGGCGGTGAGGGTGGTAAGTGCTTGTAGCCAGCTGAGTTCAGCCTTCTGGTAAAATACCATGCAGAGAATAAAACTGTAATAGTACTTGAAAAAAGTGCATACAACATAAATTCATCCATCTTTTGATGTAAATATGACGAGTTTCGCTTTGTTGTATCTTCTAATTAAAATGCTTAATTTGCATATATGATGAACTACTTGTTATAATGAGACATCTTATATACGATTGCAAATCATAAAATTGGCTGTCATAATTTATTCTCCGTACAATTGCGAATGCCCTTGTTAGAATTTTGCCTGGACTTGTAGTTGAGGGCTTAAAATTTATTACTGATAAAAGTTTGCTTGCAGGAGCTAGTTGTGTGACTAGTTCATTAATTTATCTTGCTAGGTGCTATAGATTAGATGTGGGAGAGCCCAAAACTAGAGTTAGGCATGTAAGCTTACTTATGACCACCTAATGTTTGTACTTGATTTGGAAAAATGATCAATTGTTGCATCCTGACTGCTTGGGTCCAGGTGTCGTGTTCTAATCTCATGAAAATTGGAGAATATTGGTGCATGGTATGTCGGTCCATTTTCTTTACTTCATTGTATGAAATTCCCTTCCTAAAATGTGAATATTTGGCATTCCTATTGCTTCTTAGAGGAGTCGTCCACTGGCTGCAAATTCATATATATTCTAGTCATAGTGGGACGTCGTCTATTCGTACATATTATAAATTTATTATATTATTAATGCTAATTATATTAAAAATTATTAATAAAACATTCAATTTTTTATTATATAAATAAATGATAGTATAATTTTAACAATATGCACATTGAATTGCATACAATATTAATTATCCATTAATATAAATTGATATATAGCAAATAATTTCTATTACATTCTAAAATTTTTTCATTGTGTTTTCACCAAATTCCTTGTGTTTTTTTTATTATATATCAAATGATAAATGCACTTTTAAAATTAAATTGAAAATTAAGGGTAAAATTTGTGATACAAAACTTGGTGTAACATGGTGTAGCCATCGCTTTGACTACGTAAGAACATTTCTATTTTATATGATACAGATGAGTTTCACCATTCTCATGTATCCAATCCTGACCTAAGATTCATACACGTTGGATTTAGTGTCTACCATCATCCATTAACTTGGGAACTAATCACCCAACTCATGACAGTTGCAGCCACATCAACTAAACCATAGCTTTATATGGTACTTTGCACTGCCAAATATTTAAAAAAATAAAGTTGTTCCTTTGCTAACAGCTACAATTTTTACCCTAGTAGTAGTATACACATGATCCTAAGAATTGGTACAGAGTAAAGTTTTAGGTTCAAGTCCCCAGGCTGATATTTGGGGAGTGTGATTCTTGGATTCAACGCTCGCATCATTCTTTGATTTGGAGATTAACCACCCAATTCATAGTGCTTGTAGACACAATTATCTCAAGTTGACCATAATTTTATAAGATATTTTGTGCTATCAAATATTTAAAAAATAAAGTTGCATCTTTGTTAAAAATTATAACTTGATAAGCGCTTGATCCTCATAATATATTCTCATATATACCATTCTAATTAATGATCATGCATTGTAATCTAAAATCTAATGGCATTTTCTTTCTTTGCTCTTTTGGCCTCACCAGGGAAATTCAGATACATTACACGTCAAAATATGTGATCTGTAAAAGGATAGGAGACAATTATTATTTCAGTACATTATCTAAGGAAATTTTCCGTTGTTTACCGATCCTGTATACAAAGAAAGTCAAATTTCGTTGTGCTATCTTAAATATATAGTTGCTCCTATTGCATTGCTAGGTCGGCCTTAGGCTGCAAGTTCATGGACTATATATAGTTATGTCAATCCTAGCTCTTCAGCTTCAATCCAAACCATTAAAGGGAACTTGGTACTTCTTCGTACACTGTCATAAATAAAGTTCTTGCGAGTGGATAGGAATAACGTGGATGAATTAGCTTTTTTTCATTAAGTGAGCTAGATTGAAAAACGTGATAGCAAATGAGCCAAGTCAAAATTGAATCTAACAAGTTCAAACTTCACTCACCTATTAACTACTCATGAGCTCGGCTTAGACTTGTCTAAATAGTTGAGCTTGAGCTATGCTCATTAAAATAGACGAAGGTATAAGAGGAAACTGGATAAGCTCAATTTATATAGGCACAAGCTCAAATTCGTATAAGTTTGGATTAACTTGAACTTATTTAGGTTCAAAACGAAATTAATAATTATAAACTTTTCAAATAATTTGTTTTATTTTCCTAAATGATAAAAAACAAAATTCCATCATTATCATCATCATTATTATTTTTATGGGTCTTATTATGTATGCCTATAGCTATATATATATATATATATATATATATAACATAAAGAAGTTTATTTAAGCTCGCGAGCTTTTTAAACCTAACATTGTTGAGTTTGGTTCAATTTGCTTGAATGATGAGCTCAAACTCAATTTAGCTTGTTTGAATAATGAGCTTAGGCTTGAAACAATCTAGTTGAGTTCCAACTTTTATCGAGTCAAGTTTGAATTATTTGTGAATCATCTAATCTCATTTACATCACTAATATGATCTTAAAAATAGCATTAAAATATGAAACTCTTAAGTATAAATTTGAGCTTACTGAATTACTTCACGCTCTAAATCAATAGAAAATTTTTATTACTCATTAATTAGGCCATTAATATTTGAAGTTTGAGATTTTCTCGCTATAATAAGTAAATAATTGTGAAAAAGTGATGCGATTCCCAAGGGGGTAGAATATTTCCTTCTCTGAGGGACCAAAATTATTGATGGCTACTTATTTTGCATATAGTCTTATACTCTTTCTTTAAAAGTATTCAAGGGTTTATAGTGCTTAATGAAAATTTTAAAAAAATAAATAAATAATGAATATAGTTGATGAGGTTGAAAACTGTTTTACTAGATTGGGTAGTGTTTAGGTTAATTTGACTAAGGTGGTCGAATGATCCAATAGTAAAATCTTCTTGGGTTGAGATCTACAACTACTAGCAAATGTCAAACTAGCTGAGGTACGTCCAGTTAAAGTATTCCAACGCTTAAATTAGTATTGATCGAGTAAGGAAATTGAGCAGCAGAATAAGAGCGTATAGTGAAAATTGCATACTTGGAGGATGGCTGGTAATAGGGTATTTATAGCCTTCTCTAGGTGGATGATATGTCTAAAATGTCCCTATCAAGTGTAGAGGGCTCTTGTTCTTACATGAGAGCTATAGGTCATTTCTCATCTTTATACTATTCCAAATGGCATCACCTCCTGCTTTCTTGGGAGAATAGTACTCTGAAGACGCGCTTCCTAACAGAGTTGGTAGTAGAGGTAGTACTTAGCGGCATACGCTATTAATGCGGAGGCACACTGACTATTAGGGCATTAAATGCAGCAGAGATATGGTACAATGTCGGAATGAGCACTCTGATCGATGATGGTCAATCAGAGAAATAGTTGAATGGAATAGGTCGCCTAAAGCCTCCCATCAGGTAGGGTCGAGAACATACTACTTGACCTAAAAGTTTTGGTCAAGTGGCTTGGCCTATGATACTGTATATGCATTGCTGCGCTTGATAGTCGACAGCCCATCTGAGCTGGAAATGCAATTGGGCATCAAATGCAAAGTAGGCTTAGAAGCATGTTCTAGAGTCAATAACTGTTAGATTGGGCCTGTTGGGCTATCCCATATCATGAGTTTCCCATACTTGCAGTCCTGATAGAGATTGTTGACAAGAAGGAGCAGGGCGTAGATACATAACTTAATGATAGTTTTGGGTATTTGATTAGGGTTTTTGAATTGTCGACTAGGATTTTTGAATATTCAATTAGGTTTGGTGCATTTAATGCATCTGTTACATTGAGACATATGAAAAAAGACAATTGTGCAATTATTACCACTGGTTGAGTTCCCAAGTGTGAGTGCTTATCAATAGACACGGTGAAATTACTCATTTTACACTTTTATTGTATTTGGTCTGGTTGAGCTTTGCATTTAGAGAGCCTTCTTTCCATTCCAAGCCTTTAGAGTTTCATCGATAGCTTGTAAGTTTTACTTCCCACTTTTGTTTTTTCTTTGGTTGCTTATTAAGCATGTCGAGTACTTCGAATAGTGAGGACACTCGGTCCCAGTTGGGCATAACTCCATGGAGAAGGTGAGACTGAGAGCATGTCAAGTAGTTCATCGAGTTCAAGCTCGACCTTTAGTAACTCGAGTGATGAGAGGGCTGCTTCAAAGGCCGAGGCAAGCCCAAGCGAGGTGCCAGCATCACGTGGATGACTTTTCACCCTTAACCACTATAGTGAGATTGCTTCAAAACTTATTTTAGCTGATTTGATGCATATTAGGGAGCTCTACCATATCCCTACAAAGTATGAACTCTTAGCTGCCGGTCCACGGGGTAAGATACATCAATCTCCAAAGGGTTGTATTACTATTTTTGAGGAGAGGTTTAGATGTGGGCTTAAATTCCCTCTTGTGCCAACTGTAGTCGACCTCCTAGGCGGTCTGGAGGTCAGCATAACACAACTCCTCCCCAATTGTTTGTCAATCATATATAGTTTTGCCATGCTAATACACCTATTCGACCAGCCAACTTTCTTCACCAACTTCTCCAATCTCTTCCACCTCATAATGTCCCAAAAGTTGGGTAGTACTGAGGAATTTGGGTTTTGTTACCTTACAGCATAATTGCATCGAAAGTTCTTAGTGACCCTATTCT
This sequence comes from Jacaranda copaia, assembly GCA_014898725.1. Classification (NCBI taxonomy): domain Eukaryota; kingdom Viridiplantae; phylum Streptophyta; class Magnoliopsida; order Lamiales; family Bignoniaceae; genus Jacaranda; species Jacaranda copaia. The sequence continues at coordinate 221,064 of JACGDI010000120.1, forward strand.
CTTCCTATGGCTAGGAGTGGACGAAGCATTTTCTTTACGTTCAAAATCCTGAGGGGTTTTATATACCAAAAGAGTGGTGGAGGGAGCACGTTGAGATGCTAGAAAATCCAACACCTGGTTTTCCAAACACTTTCATTCAAGATTTTGTCGAGTTTAGCCAAATAGAGGCCTCAATTTTAATCAAAAAAAGGTGTTTAGTGCTGGCAGGCTTGTTGCTATTTTAGCTTAACTTGCCCATGGGCGATCGACTAGGTAGTCCACAGTCGATTTTTATGATTTTGTTTCATACATCTTTCTACTCAAGTTTAATTATTTTCTTTTTGTATTGCAATGGTAGGTCGAGGAGAAATAATGAACAGAGCAAGATAGGAAGCAATGGCATGTGCTCAAAGAAACGAAGAGCGCAACTAAGCAACGACCACTCACTGCCAGGCCCCAGCCTCGACCATAGCTCCAGCGTCTTCCACCACAGCCCCAGTACCTTATGCAATAGAATCGACCTTAAGGGCTTCCTCGCCTCGACTAGCAGTGACGACAAGCAGCAGCCCCGCTAACTAGCTCAAAAAACTTATAGTAGAATAGAAAGGTCCCACTTCAAAGAGGCTGACAGGCGATAAGGATAAAAGAAATGCTCCCATTAGCTATGACCTGTTTGGCAAGTGCAATGATGGGGTGCTTTTTCAACTGCCTCGGCTATCATCACCTCTGTTTGATACAGAGTCAAACATGGCCATGCACAACTTGACTTCAATAATGTTATTAAGGTCGACTGGGGCTGCAACACTCAAATATATGGTAGCTAGGCTCTTTGTGTCTAACCAGCAGAAATTTATAGACTTAAGTCAAGTCGATGCACTTAGGGCTCTAGCATACCACTGTAACATGGTAAGGGTGTAGCCGATTTTATTTTTCTCATCAAATGCTTTGCTTCTATGGCTGATTGTACTCTTCTAATGAATAATTATTCCTTTCAAGTGAGCTAGCTCAGGTATCACTTCTACTGAAGGTTGGAGCTGGTTTTGGCTAATTGGAAGCAATTGTAGGAGGGAAGTGAGCTAGACACCTTGAAAGCTTAGCTCAAATTATCCCAGGTCAGGGTCGACCGGCTGAACAAGGAGGTCGTGAATCTTTATGAACAACTCAATACCAAAGATCAATAGCTGGTCGTGGCCATCCAGAAGAAAAGCTGGATGGATGAGCTATTGTACAAGGCTCGATTAGATGCACAACAGAGTTATGACTCTAGTAAGATATTAGAGCACAATGCTGCATTGCAGAAGGCTTGAGATAATTCTTTAAGAAGCTCCCACTAATGCAAAAGGAGACAATGCAATAATTTATGCTCTGTTCGACTTTTTAAGACACGAACATAGTCTTCTTGCTTGACGATGAGAGGATTACCTTTGAGAAGGCCATTAAGTAGCTCTAGTATTTGGGTAATACCTTCAAGGTAGAGGATAAAGACTTCATGAGCCTTATCCTAGACAAACAGCTGCAACCCTATCTCTCGCTCGAAAAGACCACGGTGGAATGGAGCACTGGAGGAAACATCCCAGTCAAGGTTATGACTGCTGATCAATGGAGATAGGCAGAGGTGTCAAGAAGGCTTTCCATCATGGTGAAGGATTTTGACTTCACCAATAACTTTGCCTTTGAAATTCAAGATAGTGTGGTTGATGTAGGCAAGTATGTGCTACACTCTAAGGATTTTTTTATTGATGAGGCGGGGCTTTCATAGTTGGCCCAAGTCATTTTCCCCTTTACATCAGCGATGCTCTAGCCAAGAGTGGTGGTGCTAATTTTGTCGAGCAATGAGATCGACAATGCTATGGAAGAGGGCGTGCAAGCAGCTTAGAAAGGTACGGGCTCGAGCAACAACTGAAGTTCTTGCCTACCAAGATTGTGGTCACCTAATATGGGCCATGTACCTTGGTAATCTTTTTTTTTCTTTTGTTTGTATTTCAAGTTTGTAATCGACAACTTCATTCAATGGAATATAACAGTTCTCTTCATCGATGTGTAGTTGATTTTTTTTTTGTGATTTACTTTGCTTTAACCAAATGATCTTCTCGAATATGGATGGTTGATAATTAAATTAATTAAAATAAAACCCCACAAGTTTAGGTCGATTGCAGTTATTAACTTTACAAAGAAGTTTATGGTCGAATTCTATGGTTATCATTTAGATGAGTATGACTATATGGTAGAATGTTATAACAAGTTCATGCTCGATCTATGTGGTCGAGATGTGAATGACGGTTTCTAGCAAATGTTGTGACTCAACTTGTCAAGGTCGATTATAACTGAACATGGGCGCTAGAAGGCCTTTAATCATTATCATGAAACCATTGGCTAGGTCAACTATAAACTTGATTTTGTAGCCCAAAGCTACTTTTGGGTCGAATACAAGGTCAACTTGAAACTTGGGGCTCAGGAGCCTTGATATGGCAGCTTGAAGTTGCTTTTGGGTCGACTTGAAACTTGGGCTTAAAAGCCTTGGTTTAGTAGCTTGAAGCTGCTTCTTGGGTTGACTATGGGGTCAATTTAAAATTTTGGGCTTAGCAGTCTTGGTTTTGTTGCTGTAGCATTATAAGTGAATAATGGTAATGTTGCTAACACTTTATTTGCATCAAATAATATAAAGATTATTACAAAATATTTTTATACATAGAATTTCTTCAAGTTGATGGCATTCCATGGGGGAGAAAGCTCATCCCCGTCGATGTTGGCAAGTTGGTAGGTATTGTGCTTTGACACCTTAACGACAGTGTAGGGCCTTTCCCATTTTAGGTCAAGTTTGCCAACATTTTTGGATATTTCCACCTTCTTGAGAATCAAATCTCTGATCTTGAAATGGCACGATTGGACCCCTTTATTGGAGTTCTCTGCCATCTTTGATCTATAGCTTTGCATGGTGTTATAGGCTTTTTGTCTTGGTTCATTGATTATCTTCAAGTTGAGCTTCCTTTCGAATGTGTTTATGATCGGATTAAAGTGAATCACTTGAGTTATGTATTGTATGAGTTTAGAAGAGATGACTACTTTAGAACCATAAACCAAGTTATAAGGACTATGATCCTTCGCTATATAGAGGGTGGTCCTGTATGCCCATAACAACCCAGGGAGGTTGTCTGCCCAACTCAACCTATTTTTTTGTATTCTCACTTTAACATGGTCTATGATTGTTCTGTTCATTACCTCTGTCTAGCCATTCAATTGGGGGTTCCCCACTAAGGTAAAATGTTAGGTGATCCCTAAAGCCTCATACCAATTTTGGGTGTTTCTACTCTAAAGTTACATCTCGTTGTCTAAAATAAGGATCTTAAGGAGGCCAAAATGGCAAATAATATTTTTTTAGATGAAATTTTTGATGGCTGTGTCAATTATTTTTGGGACAACTTCAGCTTTGACTCATTTGGTGAAGTACTCAATATCACAATTATGAACTTTCTCTGACCCATCATCTTTGGTAATGAAGCCAGAATGTCGATCCCCTACTAGTCAAATGGCTAAGCGATTTGAATATTATCCATAGCTGTAGTGAGTTGGTATGGGAGGTTCGAATGGACACTTTTGAGCAAAATCAACAACATTTTTCAGTAAAGTGGGCTAAAAATATTTGTATCTGATGATCTTATAGGCAGAAATTTTTCTCCGAAATAATTTTTGCATATGCCTGTGTTGATAGCCTTTAAGACCTTATGAGCCTGGTCGGGATCCAAGCACCTCAGTAATGGTCTGAAGGTCGACCTTTTATAGAGCTAGCCATGTTCATCGAGTGCAAACTTGGAGGCTGATTCTCGAAGGCGATGTACCTTATTTTTGTCTTCAGGGACTGTGTCATGACTCAAATAGAATTTTATTGGATCTTGCCATGAAGGAATTGTCTCATTGATGTTCCTTACCAAATTCTCTTAGAGGGTGCCTATTGATGGTTTGTTGGCGATACAAAAAGTAATTATTCTGTCTCTTAACCTCTGGCCGAGATAGCAAATATGGATAGGGCATTCGCTCACTTGTTCTTAGATTGAGGTACCTGGCTAAGAGTAAACTTTTTGAATGATTGTTGTAGTCTTCTAACCTCTGCCAGGTTTTCGCTCATTATTAAGTCCTTAGCCTCAAAATTTTCTTCAACCTATTCCATCACCAATTGGGAGTCTGTGATTACTGCCAAGTGCTTGACTCCTTTATTAAGTGTTATCCTCATCCTAGTAAGAAGGGTCTCATACACAGCCTCATTATTGGTGACTACATAATCAAGTTTGGTTGTAAAATCATATTCTTCCACTAACGTGGAATGGAGAGCCACTCCTGCTCCACCTTCTGACATGGTTGATGGTCCATCGACATATAAAGTTCAAATAAGAAGTGTTTCACTACTTTTTTCAAGGACATTAACCTACCCGGTGATAAAATTGGCCAAATCCTATGCTTTGATGATTGTTTTGGGTTGAAAAGTGATATCAAACTCTCCTAACTCAATGGCCCATTTTGTTAACCTCCCCAAAGTGTCAAGCTTTGAGAGTACTTGTTTCAATGGCTAGTTTGTCAGTACTATCATTGCATGGGACTGAAAGTATGGTCGAAGCTTTTGAGCTGCAGTGACTATTGCTAAAGTAAACTTCTTGATCTCCAAGTAGTTATGTTATATCCCTTGTAGCACCTTGCTACAATAATAAACTAATCAATAGTTTTCCTCCATTGTCAAAACTAAGACTAAGCTGATCAATGCTTTGAAAACAACCAAATATATGTGTAGTATCTCTCCGAGCTTTGGCTTGGCGAGCATGGGAAGGAGGACAAGTATTGCTTTAATTTGACCAGAGCTTAATCACCCCATTCATTCCATGAAAACCCAACTTCTTGGCATTTTTGAGAATTTTAAAAAAGGGTAGGCTCTTTTCGGCCAAACAAACAATGAATCTTCCAAAGGCTATAATCCTCCCCACCAGGCGTTGCACATCTCTGACTGTTCAAAGTAGAGCAATGTCTAACACTGCCTGAATTTTCTATGGATTGGCCTCAATGCCCCTTTGACTGACCATATAGCCTAAGAATTTGCCTCATCAAACTCCAAATGTATACTAGTTTGGATTTAACTTTATGCTGAACATTCACAATATGGCAAAGGTGTGGTTGAGGTCGAGCAAATGGTCTTTGACTTTCTCTATTTTAACAATCATGTCATCGATGTAAACCTCTATAAACTTGCCAATCTCATTCTTGAACATAAAGTTGACCAGTCTCTGATAGGTTGCTCCTGCATTTTTGAGTTCGAAGGGCATGCCCAAAAAGTAGTAAACTCTATTAGGGACTACAAAAGAGGTCTTGTCATTATCCTCATGGGCTATGAATATTTGGTGATATCCTTAGAAGGCATCCATCATTCTCAACAGTTCACAACCAATCGTAGAATCTACTAATAAACCTATACGAGATAGGTGGTAAGGATTTTTAGGACAAGTTTTATTCAAATCAGTGAAATTATTACACATGCATCATTGTCCCTTATTCTTGGGGACGAGTACAACATTACAAAGCCAAGATGGGTACTGAATATTTATAATATAACATACATCTAAAAGTTTGTTGACTTCCTCTTCGACGATCTAGCACCTCTCAGCATCAAAGGTTCTCGTTTTCTACTTGATAGGCTTGTACAAGGGATTGATGTTGAGACGGTGAACGATTACACTAGGGTTAATTCTCTAGATGTCGAATGCCTTTAAGGTAAAGACGCCAATATTTCTCCACAGAAAATCAACCATAAGACATTCCATGCGGTGGCCTGTATTTATTTCGATCCTATTGGTCTTGTCGGGGTTCCCAGGTACTAGCTCGACTATTCTGAACTCCCCAATGGGCTCCACTCTGGTGTCTTTGAATTTTCTCTTCTTGCTAGCTTAGCCTTTCTCAAGTTCCACTACAGCGGCATCCCCCAAGGTCTTTAGTTGCAATCGAGTCTTTTACTCGTTCTACTCGACCAAAATTATGTAACATCGCTAAGCCTCCTTAATGTTGCACAATAGCTTACCCATGCCTATCGAAGTCGAGAATTTGATTTTCATATGATAAGTTGACACAATGGCTTGAAAATTATTAAGAGTTGATTGACCAATTATGATATTATAAGCAAATGGAGTGTCGATGACCAGATAGTTTATCATTAGTGTTCTTCTGCTAAACACCTCCCTGAATGATATAGAGAGGTTGATGGGGCTTTTCGGTATAATTTTTGACCCCTGAATCTGACTAAAGGTGTACGTATAGGCTCAAAATTTAGCTAGCTTAAGTTCATCCTTTTCACTGTTGAGAGAAAAATGATGTTGGCAGAGTTGCTAATGTCGACCAAAACTTTTCTAACTTCAAAGTTGGCAATCTCAATAGAGACCACCATGGGACAATCAGCTTTATTGTTGATACGCTTTCCCTCGAGATGGGCGAGGTCATTGTTGGTGAAAGAGATAGGCTTTGCACTAGTGGATAAATGAAATATTATTTCGACTGGAGAGGCTTTGATCGAATTTAGCTTCCACTATATTATCTCCTTGTCGATTTTGAGTCCCCCCAGTAGGACCTCCCGTAATCATGTCAATCACTCCTCGAATAGGTGGGCAATTATTCTGGGCAGGTTTCTTTCCTTTATCATCTCTTCTCGAGCTAATTGACCTTTCTCTATGAGAAGTCTGGTTCATTTTGCCCCCTTCAAACCTACTGCCTTTAGCGATATATTGCTTAAGATGGCCTTGTCGAATTAGCCTCTCAATTTCATTATGGAGATCAAAGCAATCTTCTGTGTCATGCCTTTTTTGCTTGTAAAAGTGGCAATATTTATTTAATTTTTTTATTGCCTCAGTCTCGGTGAGCTTCCTCAATTTCTTAAGGAGGTTGTCGTGCTTTCTCTTTACTTTTCTTTTTCTTGACCTTAGGTTGCTAAATTTTAGTCTATTCATTTTCTCTTGGGTCATGTATCTTTCTCCCAGGTCGAGCAACTCTTCCATCGATCATAAGTGTTCCCACACCAAAGTTTTAGCACACTTCTTGTGTCTGAACCCCAAAAAAAGGACATCGATTAGGAACTCGATCTTGGGGTTGTCAATTTTTAGCACTTTTATGTTAAATTTGATAAAGAAGTCAAAGAGGGACTCTCCCTCATTCTACTTCATCGTGTGGAGATGGGTGTAGGCGAGCTTCACCTTTCATCAGTTGGCGAACAGATGGAGGAACTTATCACATAGTTGATCGTAGGAGTATATCAACGTAGGCTCAAGTTTGACAAGCCAATCGAGCATAATACTCTAAAAAGTGGTAACCAGCATTTTAGCATGTATGTATTCATTATATGTCCATGTAGTTGCATTATATGCTCAAACTGCATCGGGTACTCATTAGGATTGGTTGAACCATTATACCACAGGAGTTTGGTTGGGACCTTTGCATCGACAACAATGCACTCATCAATTATCTCCTGTATGAACTATGATCCTCTTTCATGGTGGACCTTTAGGGGCCATCAAGGTTGGGTATCCTTTTTGTATTTCTCCTCGAGATGTCTATTTAGCTACTGTACTTGGTGAGAAACCTTTTTCCACATCTCTTGATTCACCTGGATCATGTTGTGGTCGAACTAGGGCTGAGTGTGCACTGCAAGGCTAGAATAGGCCAAGCCGCATGATCCGCTAACTTACCAATTTCTTCACGCTGGTCTGGTCTTAAACGTTCGACCCTATTGTGCTGCAGAGCTCGATTAAGTTCAATGTAATGGTCTATGGAATTAATGATCTCTTCCTACGACACCAGTCACCCCCGTTCTCTATGGAGGTGCTTAGGGCTAGCTTCTCGCTTGGTGGGCCAGCGCCTAAACTTTGAGCGACCATGATTGTCCCCAGGGAATCTTTTTTTTTTTTTGGTAGAGATAATTGTGGGGTCACGCTGGCAGCTAAGGTGGGCATGGTTGTGTGTCAATTTAATACGGTAGAACGCTGAGTTAAATTCTAGGCAGAGATTTGCTCACTCAGAGATGTCAATTCATGTGGGTTGGGTTGAGGTAAAGGTATAACATAAAAATACCAAACTTAAACCCAACCTAACCCAACCCAATGTTAAACTCAAAAGGTTCAACCCTAACCTAATCCACAAAATTTCATGTCAAGTTCGAGTGGACCTGATTTTTAGTTAGGTCACTTAACAACCTAATAAACCTAACTCAACCTAACCTAACCCAACATGATCTACTTATTTTATTTTTCATAGTTATAAATTCCAACATCATAATTGAGTAAAAATTTGATCTACAATAAAATCTAAAATTTAGCATAATAATTAAGGGGACATACGGCAGATAGTAGTAGTGTGACGAGGGCGCATGGCAATAGAGGAAGCTAGGGTTTCTATTTTTTTAGAGCAAGAGGTAAGGAGGATTATGTTTGGTGATTACCAGTTGCATAGCGCTAGAGAAAGCTGGGGGTTTTCTATTATTTTTGGAGCAAGATGTGAGAAGGATTATGTTTGGTGATTTAGTCAATCGCCTTTGAATTTGAATAATAGAAGTGTTATTAATTATTTGTTAATAATGTTATTATAATTTGCAAATTTGTAAATTTGTAAATTATAATTGAATTTTCAAATTTTAGATTTTTGGATATATATTATTTAAATTTTTTTTAATTAATTAAAATTTTCAAGTGGGTCGGGTTGGCAAGGTTGGGTCAGGTTTATTGGGTTATTGGGTCACCCACTTATTTTTTTGGGTTACGCAAGTTGACCCAAAAACAACCCAACCTTATTTTTTTTTTCTCGAGTCATTTTTTAGTCTGGCCCAATTTGACCTGAACTCGAAAATCACAAACCCAAACCTAATTTTTTTTAGGTGGGTCATTGTCGGATCATCGAGTTAGGTTTGATTTTGATACCTTTATGCTCACTTATCAGCTGCATTAGTTGGGGCAATGTCAAGTAACAACTTACTCCGATGGGGCACTGAGGCTCGGAGCATGTGATTCTTATTGAGACTAAGGGGGAGGAAGAGATTCTATCTTTCTATTTTTCTCCCTCTCAGATGCTGCTCACTAGGTGTTCACCATTTTTTCAGTTGCAATCTCAAGTTTTCCCTAGATGGCGCCAAAAATGATAAGGTTGAAAGCTATTTTACTAGATTAGGTAGTGTTTAGGCTAATTTAACTAGAGTGATCAAATGATCCAATAATGAAATCTCCTTGGGAGGAGATTTGAAACCACTATCAAATATTAGACTAGTCGAGGTACCCCCGATTAAAGTACTCCGATGCTCAAGTTAGTACTAATCGAGTAAGAAAATTAAGCAGTAGAGTCAGAGTTTATAATGAAAATGGCATACCTAAAAGGTAGCTGGCAACGGGATATTTATAGCCTTCTCTAGGTGGATGATATGTTTAAGATATCTCTATCAAATATAGTGGGCTCTTGTCCTTGCGTGGGAGCTATAGGTCATTTCTCATCCCGATACTATTCCAAGTGGCGCCACCTCCTACTTTTCTAGGAGAATAGTACTTTAGAGGTTTGCCTCCTAATAGAGTTGGTGGCAGCGGCAGTACTGAGGCAACATGCGCCATTAATGCGAAGGCATGCGAACTGTCAAGGCATTAAATGTGACAAAGATACAATTCAACACCGGAATGAGTACTTTGGTTGACAATGGTCGACCATAAAAAGTGGTTGATCATAGAAATAGTTGAATGGAAAAGGCTACTTGAAGCCTCCCATCGAGTAGGGTCAAGAACAATTTACTTGACTTGAAGGTTTTAGTCGAGTGGCTCGGCCCATGATATTGCATATGCGTTGCTGGGCTCAATGGTCAATGGCCCACCTGAGTTTGGAAACGTAGTTGGACCTTAGATATAAAGTAGGCCTGGAAGCACATTCTGGAGTTGATAACTATTGGACTAAACCTGTTGGGCTATCCAATATCAATAGTGTTTAATACATTATAAAAATTGACAATTTTAGCACATTTATTACGTATGCTAAAATGTTTGTAGTATAATAGAATGAAATATTCATTTATTTTTTTAGTGTTACAATAATTCAATTTATTTATTTAAATTTTTAGGATAAATAGTGCAAAGTGTACATGATGAAATAAAATAACATATAAAATACCAAATGACTTATGCCAAATAACATATTCATTTGATTACAAAATGATAGACATTCAACAAGTGCCATTAAATTCTTTTAAGAACTAGCACTCATATTTATTTGTGATGTCATTTAGAAAAATACCACAATATATTTGGTGGTCTTAATATCGTGGCGTTCATAGTATAATGAGAAACAAGAGTAATGTAATGATAATTATAAAAAAAATGCTAGTACAGTAAAATATTTAGAGGTATTAAGATATTCATTTCAAAAGCAATTATCTAGTACCACTAATTTTAATTTCTTAAAAAATGCCACAAATTATTTAATAGTACTAACTTAATGATATTTTTACATTAAATAAAGTAATATAGTGATGATAGTACAAAAATATCTTGATAATAGTGGTAATTGATTGCTAAATATCATAAAAAGATGGTGGCATTTTATTGAAAGCACTAGCACAACTATATATCAAAAGGAAATTCTCAAGTATCACTACTTTTCTAGGGGCAAAAAACTAGCTATAGTGTAATACAACATAGAAAGTATTACAAAATTACATAAGTATAGGTATATTAATAACTATAAAATTTATAAAATTATATATATATATATATCTTATTGTTAATGCATTTATTAATTAAATTAACTACTTGATATATTTTTAATTTATTGAATAATTTATCATGTTTTAAAAATGTATCAAAAATTGAAATTTTAGCCAATTTTTTCTCTCGTCACCTATATATTATGTTTTTTTCTCTTTCTATCTTTTGAATATTTTCTATCTTTAAAATAGTACTCTCTCACACTCTTTTCAAAAGCATTATTTCATATAATAAATTCCAGTGCATATATTTAAATAATTGAAAGAATATAATTTCGAAGTATATAGCAAATTAATATTCATAATTATATAGATTGAACATGTGATGGGTAAAGTAGTAAACTCATAGTATTGGAAACAGATGGTTGGGGGAATCTTATAAAGAGCAATTGGGACATGTTGGAGTCTCATTTATAGGATAGTAGCGGATATATTAATATGTCATTTAAAAAAAAAATCCTCTATCGTGTTTAATTTAATATATTATTTCATTAATTTCTTGTAGCATGTTAGTATATTATTTAAAGAAATCTCTTGTGGTATTTTAACATCACTATATGTACTTTTTGTGATACATTATTGCGTATCATTTAAAAATATATTTGTCATGTTTTACTATGTCTTTTATTACATTTTTAGCGGCATGTCATTAAAGGAGTTTTTTGGCCTTTTATATCCACTACATGCTTTTCTAGTGTTACATTAGCATGTCATTTTAAAATTTTAACACATTATATAATGAATTTTTTAAAAATATTTTAACAAATCATTCGACGAATTTCTTGTTATATTTCATTAATACCACAACAAAGGTAAATTGGTGACATTTATAGATATTCAATTGTACTACTAGATGTAGAAAATGCCACTAAATATAAAATTTCCACTGTAATATTATTTAAGATGCAATTTTTAGGATCTTCAATGTTTAATTTTTTGTGGTGATTTTTGTGGAGACATAACATGAAAATTTTACTTTGTGGAGAATATAGAATATTATCAGAGTTTTAACTATTTTACTATTACTATGAGGGTAATATTGATGAAGAGTTATTACTGATACATGTGCTAAGAAGAATATGGAGAAAGGGTAATTATGATATATGGATTACATAAGAATATTGAGAACGGATAACTTTGTTGGAAATCCATTTATGTGATTTTAGATTGCGTGAAGCATTTCTAAAAGAGTTATAAGGCATGATATTTGATAAGAAACTAATTTAACCCTAGATTTATTTTTAGGAACAACAATCTCATATATTGCACCTCACTTGGAAGTTAAGGAATCCAAGTTGAGTCAGAAAAAGTGCCCATGTGTCACGGAAGGACTCTATCTTGC
>JACGDI010000120.1:233234-261121 GCA_014898725.1 Jacaranda copaia
AACAGTTTTGCAATCCACACCTCGTAAGAGTCTCTGCTCATGGGCCGTTTCCGCTCTATCGGGTGAGCCGACAACACCTTGTCGCTCCAAACACCCTTTCAAGTCACAGTCGCCATGCTTCTCCAATGAACGAGCCGTGACACCATGGCCTAACGGATAAGGCACCTAAGTTCTTATCAACCAATTATAAATTTCAGTCACATTGAACGTGCATATTCTTTTGTAAAATAATAATAACAACAACAACAACAACAATAACAAGATAAGAAGTTGGGTGCCTTCAAAGATTGTTGCACAAGACTATTAGTCTCTAGGTACTTCTCTAGGATTCTATTTATGGAAAAATATGGAGCATGAGGTATATGTATTCATTCATTATTGACAATTCAATCGCGTACTCTTTGTTACGAAATTCTCAATTTTAGTATTAAGGCTTTGTTTAATACATAAAATTAAATTAGCTCGTTCATGAACCTATAGATCATACTCACAACATATACTATATCTGGACTCGCGTTTGAGACTTGAATAAATGAATCAATAAGGCTGTCAAACATTTTGGCGTCATCATTCTAAAGCAACTATAACAGATGTGGGGCATTTTTCCATATACTAGAAATCATGTGCAATACGCATATAAATTTTGTAATACTATTGGTAGCTTTCTCAAGTCGGTAACATAAATTAAAAAGTCGTAAGTTTAAGTGAAATTGCAATAGAAGAAAGGTTTTTGTTTGAATATATTATATTAAAATTACATGTGTAATGCTTAATCATATACGTCAACCACCATTTTCTTTTATAGTGCAAAATAATAACTAAAGGTACTAGATATTAAAGCCATTAATATTTTTAACTTTTATATCTTGTATCAAATTTATTATTTTAAGACACTATATATCATATTATTTTATCATAAAGAAGAAATAAGATTTCACATTTTGACATAATTTATATTGCTTTTACAATGAATCATTAATTTTTCTTTTACTTAGTAATTTATATATTAAATTAATTAGTATATATCTTTATCAATTGATAAATGACTGGTTGTATCTTCTATTACATTTAAAGTTTAATATCAGCATTATTATTTAGAAAAAGGACGAAAGTGTAGGAAAATAAAGTTCAAATGGTCTAAATTCCAATTTCAAAAGTGCATTCATTGAAAAATTTACTGGGTAATTCGTCAGTGTTTGTTTATATTTTAAAATGTTCTAAATTAAATTCCAAGATAAATCAATATTCAATTGATGGACAAATTGAGTATTGTCACATATAAAATTAAGGCATGTGAGGCAATACGAATCATATTTTGTAGAAGAAGGCAATAAATTACTGGTGACATTTTGATAATCTCAAATACATCTTGTGATCGAAGAAATAGAAAACAATCAAGTCATGCATGTAGGGTCAATCAAATCATGCTATTTCATCAAATAAATATAGCAAGAACTTATGCCTTATAAGTATAAATAAGGGTGATCTCCAAAATACAAAAAAGACAACAACAACACAACGTCAACAATAACAAATTACATATTTAAGTAAGAGAGACTTTGTAGTAAGTTTCAAAATTCTTTCAACTAAATTCAAAAAGATCCATAATATTCAAAACATTCATCAAGGTGTTCATCATTGAACTCATCAAAGCATATAATTCGAAACTATTGTAGGAAGTCCTCAAATTGAAGTTATTCTCTCAACTAAATTTAAGGAGATCTAGGTGTGTAAAGTGTAATCAAGGCATTTGTGGCAAAACTCATCAAATCAAGTATTTCATTCGCCTTCAAATAACATTATAAAAGAACAAGGTTGACTATGGATGAGATCAAAGTGCTAAAACTTTTCCCTTAAAGTTGCAAAATTCTAAAATTACTATTTTTGAAGAGGAGAATTAGAGGGTTAAATTAGAGATTGAAGCCACATTCATAAATCCAATAAATTTTATTTAGTTGCATCTTTTCTTGTCTTATAATTTCATTTTGCAAACACAATTTTTGTTACAAGAAGATCAGAAAACTAATTTTTTAATAATAAAGACTATCGAATCTCTTTATTATTGAGTCTGCACAATAAGAAAGTTTTAGTCATTTATTGACTTCTTTTCTTTCTTTCTTTCTCAGTGAATTGAATTTATTTCAACTTTTATTCCATCTCATTTTGATTTGTTTAATCCTTTTCTTCAGTTGTTCTATATTTTCTGCCCTTGGCTGCGTATAGTTGATTTTGAAAAGAAGAAAAGATGTGGAAAAGTAATTTCAAAATATAAAAGGAAAAAATATTTAATATTTTAATCTTATTTCATCTTAGGGCTCTCAATAGATTGAATTTTAATTCGAATGCGATATGATTTTAGAATTTTTATTAGATTAAAATATTTAATGAATCAAATCTAATTATAAATACCTGTAATCCAAAATAAATGGATAGGATACGGAATTAAACAATCCAATTTGTTAAATTAATACTCTTTTATATAATATTAATAAAAATTTTAAAATAAAATCTATATATTACTATGCATTAATATAATGTGAAATAATGGTTTAGTATTCAAATATTTAACTTTTGGACATATATAATAAAAGTTGTTAAAAATTCAAATATGACATAAATTTAATTTATAATATAATATTTTTATACAATACAAAAAGAAAAGAAGAAGAAAGTATTAAATTGGGTTGGATTTTTTTATCGGATTATTCAAATATGGTATTGACTAATAAAGATCCTATATGATATCAGGTCAGATTCGGATATGAATTTTATATTTTTGCTAATCGGATTTGGATATGACTAGTCCGATTTAAATTCAATCCTTTGATAGCCCTATTCCATCTTATAAATATATGCTAAGTATATTACAAATTTTCTTGTAAAAGTACATGATTGAAGATTAAATACACTTAGTATGAATTTAAAAAATTAAAAATAAAAATAAAATATAAAATGAAATAGATCAACAAAAGTGTTTTAAATCGGATACATACCTAGACCTAATCAACCATACAAACACTGGTCAGGATTCCGTTCTATCAAATTGTTTGAACAATGTATGATCATATTGAATGGCTTGGATCGAGCCAATGCAACTGTTTGTTAATTGACAAAATGACACTATATTGTAAATAACTTAAGGGCCCGTTTGGATTTATTTTCAAATCCCATTTTCACATACTCTACTATTTTAGAAATAAAAATCATTACTTTTTACACATTTCCACTTAACATTATTTTCATTTTTATTTTCAACACGTATTCTCCAATAACACATATATTTTCTCCCAATAATCTATATATTTTCTTTCTCTCAATCTGCTGTTAAAGAATGAACTTGGGCCTAACTCAACCCAAAAGCTAAGTTGAGAGATGATGATTGCCCAAAATCATATATAGAGATCACAACTTATTTATTTTATCGATATGAGACATTAACACACACTGCACATGCCCAGGAATGAACATCTGGAGCGTGGATTAACAAGAAATAGGTGGCCCAACAAGACTGGATAACCGAACATCAAGAATGGTGACTTCAATACCACATTAAAGAATGAACTTTGGCCTTAACTTAATGAGATGAGGATTGCTCAAAACTATATATAGAGACCATAACTTATTTATTTCACCGATGTGAGACATTTACACATCCTGCGCACGCCTACGAATGAACATTTGGAGCGTGAAATAACATGAAATTGGTAACCCAACAACGATGGATAACCTAACATCGAGAACAGTGGCTCTGATATCATATTAAAAAAGGGACTTTGGGCCTAACTTAACCCCAAAACTAACTTGAGATGTGAGGATTGCCCAAGATCATATATAGAGATCACAACTTATTTATTTCACCAATGTGAGACACTAATATTTACAACTTATTAAAATTAATATAATCATTACATTTCCAACATAATCATTATATTTCCAAATATTTCATCTAAACACATTTTTATTTTTACATCATATCACATAATTAATTTCTATTAATTTAAAAATACTGAAAATTGAAAATAGAAATGAAAATAAATCCAAAAGGGAGCTTATTAATTATCCACTGAGAAGCATCTTTTAATTATTGCCAACCACATTTTTTGTTATCTAAAAATTTATTTTCGTAACCAGCCTGGGAGGATTGAAGGACTTTTGTCTGCACAACCTAAGAGTTGTCTTAACTAAACGAAGCAAATGTAGTTGTCTAAACTAAACTAAATAAATGGAGTTGTCATGAATACATACATATATATACATTTATGTGTGTATATATAAGACAAGTCATGAATTTGCTACAACTTTGGAATTTGTGATTTTGTTTCTCAGTATGTATACAAATTGATTCTAACATTGTGCCTTTCTTTATTGTTAATTTTTCGTCATGGTAACAAGTCACTCCCTCCATAAACTACAACAGGCATATGTACAAACTACAAATTCAATTTACTATTAAAAAAAAAATCGATCTTTCTTATGAATAAATAATTATGAAATTAATTTTTTGATTATAATTATAAATTATAATCATAATTCTTTTATCAACATATAAATTTTAAAATAACAAACTATAAGTATTATTTATTATCAATTCATATGTATGTTCGTGGCAAATATAATAAATTCATTATGCATTTTATATATAAAAAAAGGTAATATTTAAAAAGAATAATATATATCAACAGCTATATATGAATTATATTGGTTATAGCAAAAGTTAATTAGGATGACATATGCTTTGAGTTCGATTATAATTAATTTAATAATTAAAATTTTAAATTTTTAGCATTAATTTTAAATTGATTGTAAGGATTGCTTAAATTTTTTTAGTAATTAAATCAAGATTATGCTATTTTTATGGTGAGGTTGCAGATTTCTCCAGAAATACCTTGTAATCTATTTCTTCTTGAATTTCAGTTTTTTTTTTCCTTAACAAATTATATAATCAGGTTTGTGCAAGTAATTTAATTAAAATGTTGTACCACACCCAGGAAACATAAAATATAAGGCTCAGGTTCCGATCCTATGCGGTCGAACTTAATTATTTGCATTGGGACTTGAACTTGAGCACTTGTATAAAAATATAATTTAATTTTTTAGTTAATATAAATTATATTATTTGATTATTTTACACTTAGTTAATAGTAGTTATTCACAAAATTTTTCTATTATTGATAAGGTTGAAAGTCGTTTACAGTGAAAGGGTAGTGTTTAGGTAAATTTGACCTGGGAGGTCGAGTTGTCCGAGTGATATTCTTCTCAAGTCTGAGATTTACAACAGCAACATATGTTAAACTAGCTGAGGTGCTCCTGGCTAAGGCACTTCGATGCTCAATTTAGTTCTGGTCGAAAGATGATAATCAAACAGAATATTGAGAGCTTATAGTGTATTTGGCATTACTAGGAGGGTGGTTGGTTATGAGGTATTTATAGCTTTATCCTAGTGTGTGATTTGTTGAAAGTGTTCTTATCAGGTGTAGTGGGCTTTAGTTCTTGTCAAGGGGTTAATGGCCATTCCAGATCTCGGTACTGTTCTAGGTGGCACAATCTTCTTATTTCGAAGGTGAACAGTATCTCTAGTAGGCACCTCCCTATCAAAGGTGGTGGCAGGGTTGGTGGAAGCGATTGTACTAACTGTCACGCATCTTTAATGTAGAGGCATGTTACCTGTCAGAATAATAAATGCGGCGTGGATCTGAGTTAGCATGATGTAAGTCATCTGATCGATAACAGTTGAACCGATGAGGCTGGTCGATCAAAGAGATGGTCGAATAGGCTAGAATGGATGAAGCTTCCCATCGAGCGCGGTCGATAATAGCATACTCGACCACATGGTTGTTGTTGAGTAGTTTAGCCCAAAGGACCTGTTTGGTTAAATGGGCCTGTTAGACTATCCCATATCATGAGTACCCTCCACTCGCGGTCCTGATCGAGCTTGTTGACGAGCAGGAGCAGGGAATACATAAGTAATTACGGCGGTTATTCACATTCAACCGGGGTTTTGCCAAGTTGACCAAAGTTTTTGAATTCTCGACCAGGGTTTATAGCGCTTTTGCTGCATTTAATACGCCAGTTACTTCACAGAATACGAAGCGTATGGAGATAGGGTATAATTATAACTAACACTTGGGTTCCCATGCACAAACACTTATAAATAATGGGGATATAGGTCTTCATTTACACTTTTACTGAAATTAAATCCGGTTGAATCCCTACCTTTGAAGTTCTCCAACCTTTTTGGGCTTAGAGTTTGCGGGACATCTTCTGTAAGCCGCTCTGCCTATTTGATCTTTTTGTCTTCCTCTTCTTTTGCAAAAAATGTCTAGAAGTTCCAGTAGCAAGGACACTAGGTTCAAGAGTGTAGCATCCCAGGGAGAAATTAGGGTTGAGAGTGCATCTAAAACAACTTAAAATAATAGTTTGGAGAGTTCGTCGAACGACAGCTCGAGCACAGAAAGGGCCGTCTCTGGGTGGGAAGCTAGCCTAAGTGATTATCCTGTGTCTCAAGGTTGATTGTTTATACTAGACCATTATACAGAAATAACCTCCAAAATATCACCTGCTAATCTGGTGCAAATTAGGAATGTGTATCATATCCCTGAGTATGAATTGTTAGCACCGGGGACTTGGGGGCTAGAATGCATCGACCTTCTAAGGGGTGTATAACAGTGTTTGAGGAAGGTTTAAGATGCGGCTTTAGGTTTCCCTTCGCTCAACTGATAGTCAACCTCCTTGTGGGTTTAGAGGTTTACATAACTCAATTGCTTCCCAACTGTTTTTCCACCCTTTACAGCTTTGCAGTGTTAATGCATTTGTATAATCAACTTGCATCCTTTGCCAACTTTTCAAATTTATTACACTTACCCATGTTGCGAAAGTCGCGTAGTACCGAGGAGTCTGGTTTTTACTACTTGACTGCTCGACCTCGTCAAAAATTCTTAGTGTCCTCTGCTTCTTCCTATGGCCAAGAGTGGAAAAAATACTTTTTCTATGTTTGGGGGCCAAGAGAGTTCGCCATTCCGAGGGGTTGGTAGAGGGGACCTATAGAGATGCCTAGAAACCAGACACCTAGCTAGCCTAATACCTTTGTCAAGGATTTGGTCAAATTTAAGTACATGGAGGCCTCAGTTCTGACTAAAGAAAAGTGTCTGGTATTAGCTGGCTTATCGCCGGCCCAACTCGACTTACCTATGGGTAATCAGCTAGGTAGAGATTCTCATCGACCATTTTAATTGTGATTGCTCATCTTTTTGCTCAACTCTGATGCCTGTTTGTCTTGTATCTACAAATCGAGAAGAGATAATGGCCAAGAGCCGAATTGATGCTCAAGTCAGGGCTTTAAGAAATGAGGAACGATGTCGAGCTGCTGCCGCTCGACGAGAGAGAGCTACTGTTGAGTCATCTGGTTCGACACAATCGACCTCAGCTTCTGTACCGCCATAAATCAAATAGGCGCTCAAACCCTAATTTGCTCATCGAGAGGAGCATGTGCCAAGCAGCCCCGTGGGTTGGGAAAAAAGGTAAAGTGCCGAGCAGGGAAGCTTGGCACCAAAGAAGGCAATAGGGGACAAAGGCAAACAAAAAGTAATGATGGGCTACAACCTATTTTGAAAACTCGACGATGGAGTACTATTCTAACCCCCCCGACTGGCTTTGCCCCATTTCGTAATTGACCTGGCCCATGACATAACTGACTCGACCTTTATCATCCAGGGAAGAATAATCGGCAGCAATGCCCTAAAGTGGTTGACCTCAGGGCTCTTCTTACCCGACCAAAGAAAACTGATGGGCCTTAGCTAGGTTGAGGTTCTTCGAGCATTGGCCTACCACTGTAATATGGTAAACACGAGATTGATAATTCCTCATCAAATTCCTTTTTTACATTATAGCATTGTGGACTAACAATCCTATATTTTAGGTTGGACAACTGGGCTACAATATCTACCGCCAATTAGAGCTGGCCATGGTAGATAGGGAAGAGTTGCAAAGAGAAGGGGATATGGAAACCCTCAAAGTGCAGCTCGAGTCCTCCAAACTCCAGGTCAAGCAGTTAAATAAAAAGGTGGCCGAGCTCCAGGAACAGCTAGACTCTAAGGACTAGCAACTGGTTAAGGCAATCAAAAAGCACAGTCGAATGAACTCTATAATAAAGAAGGCTCACTTGGACCTGCAGGTGAGCTTTACTTTTGATTGGGCTCAAGGCTATGCAGAGGCTACCAATGAGGCTAAGGAGGCCTTCAATCGACACCTTCCTATGATGCGGTGCGAGGTGGTCGAACAGTTTATCCTGAGCCCTGCTTTTTAGGACGCGAGTGTGATCACATCCCTTGACGATGCTCGCGAGGCATTCTATAAGGCTGTGAAGTAGCTCAAGTTCCTGGGTTATGCTTTTTAACCTAACGACAAGAGCAAGATAAGCCCTGCATTAAATAAGAAACTAGAGCCTTATCCCGACCCTGAGGAGGGCAGAGTCAACCAAGCTACAAAGAATGAAACTGCGATCGTTGCGCCCGATGAGCTTCTGACTGAAGCTCAAAAGAAAAAGGCTAAGGTCAATGCAAGGTTAAAGCAATTGGCCAAGGAGTTCACGTTTGCGGAAAACTTGGTGGTACAACTTAGGGAGGAAGAGGTTGATGTGGTGCAGTACGTGCTGTGTTCGACCAACTTCATGAGCGACGTTGTTGGGCCTTTTCAACCACCTTAGGCCATTTATTGCTTACTTGTGCATTGCCGGAGCCCAACTTAGAATGGCATAAAGGTGACTAGGCAGGGTCCAGCCATGACTAGATTTTTTTTTTTTTTTTTGTAATGGTGATCAACTCTTAATGAATAAAGGATGTTTTTCATTTCCATTTTGTTACATTAAAGATAGCTGTTGAATCTTGTCACATGCAACTTGATTGTCGTAGTAATGTGGGGAATACCTAATAAAACATTTGGTTGTCACCATCATAATGAAGAAAATCTAACAACACTGTTATTGATTTTGTTTAATGTTGATTAATGCATAATAATTTGTTTGTAGAATTACGTCGTTGATTTTTAATACCGCTTGGTTAACTACTAGGTCAACTATTAGATTTAGGTAGAAAAGCCTAAGTTTGTAGCTTGCAGCTATTTGGGGTCGATGTTATGGTCGAATTAAATTTTGGAAACTAATCTAACGGCGTGAAGCTATCAACTATAAGGTCAACGCAAGTTTGGTAGCATGATGTTGTTTGTCCATCGACTATGTGGTTGGCCGGGAACATATGTGGCAGCATGAAATTGCTTGAGTGTCAGCAAGAGGCTTCTTATTTGTCAACTACGGGTCAACTAAGGACTTGGTGATATAAAGCTGCTTGACTGACAGCGAGGGGCTTCTTATTCATCGACTATGGGGTCAACTAGGGACTTGGTGCTTTCTGAGTACGATTATAACAATGCCTACAAATGGTAACAGTATTGTTAGAACTTTATTTAAGTCGGAGAATACAAGGATAAATATAGCATAATTTCAAATGTAAAATTTTCTTAGGTTGATGGCATTCCATAGGTGAGGGAGTTCCTTTCCTTCCATATTGGCTAGTCTGTAGGCATTGTGTTTTAATACTTTAACAAAAGTGTATGGTCTTTCCCATTTTGAGTCGAGCTTGCCAACATTTTTGGAGACTTCTACCTTCTTGAGAATGAGATCTCTGACCTTAAAACGACTCAATTTTACCCCTTTGATATAGTTCTCGGCCATCTTCAACCTATAATGCTTCATAGTGCTATAAGTTTCTTGGCGATGCTCGTTAATCATTTCAAGGTCGAGTTTTCTCTATGATGTATTCCTCAATAGACGGAAGTGAATGACTCAAGGTATGTATTGAATTAGCTCTAAGGGGATGATTACTTCAGACCCATACACAAGACTGTAAAGGCTACGACCTATGGCCATTCAAGGAGTTGTTTTGTATGCTCATAACATGCCGGGGAGGTCGTCTGCCCGTTTCAAGCCAGTGTCCTGTATCCTGACTTTCAGATGGTCGAGAATTGTTCTATTGGTTACCTCCATCTAGTCATTCGATTGAGGATTGTCCATTGAAGTGAAGTGTTGTGTGATCCTCAAAGTTTCGACCAACCTCGGGTACTCTTGCTCTAAAATTGAGTGTCGTTATCTAAAATAAGAACCTTGGGTAGACCAAAACAACAGATAATATTTTTCCATATAAAACTCTTGATGGCTGCATCCATTATCTTAGGAACAGCCTTAGCCTCAACCTATTTAGTAAAATACTGGACCGCGACAATTATGAATTTTTGCTGTCTCATCGATCTTAGCAGTGAGCCTAAAATATCGATCCCCCACTGGTCAAAAGGCCAAGAAATTTAGGCGTTAACCATGAGCGCTATAAGTTGATGTGGCAAATTTAAATGAACTTGACATGATGTATATTTTCGTGCAAAATCCACCAAGTTTTTCAATAATATTAGCCAAAAGTATCCATACCTGATTATTTTGTGGGCCAGTGATTTTCCTCTAGAATGATTGCCACACATACTTGCATGAATGTTGTGTAATACCTTTAGAGCCTAATTGGGATCTAGGCACATTAGGGGGTTTAACTGACTGTGCTCATCGAGTGCAAATTTGGAGGCTTAACCTCGAAGGCATCGAGCCTTGTTTCTGTCTTTACGGATGGTACCTCAGTTCAAATACAATTTTATCGGAACCTGCCAAGAAACCGCAGTCTTCTTAATACTTGTTGTCAAATTTTCCTTGAGGGGTCCAATTGATCGTCTATTAGCGACCAAAAATGTGATCTTTCTATCCCTCGTACCCCTGGTCAAGCTGGCAAATTTTGAGAGAGCATCTGCCTGCTTGTTCTCAGATCGAGGTACCTGACTAAGAGTGAATCTTTTGAATAATTATTGCAATTTTTTTACCACGACCAGGTACCGACTCATCGTCGAGTCCTTGGTTTCAAAATTTTTGTCAACCTGTTCGGCTACTAACTGTGAATCTATAATGGCGATTAGGTGCTCGACACCTCGATCAAGCGTCATTCTCATTCCTACAAGAAGAGCCTCATACTCTGCCTCATTGTTCGTGATGACATAGTCCAATTTTATTGAAAAATCATATTCCTCTACAATTGGGGAGCATAGAGCACCTCCCATTCCTCCTCCAGATGTGGTTGATGAACCATCGATGTGTAAGGTCCAAACCAGAGGGGCTTCATAATTTCTCTCGGACAGGTCAACTCACTCAGCAATGAAGTCAGCTAGAACTTGTGCTTTGATGGCTGTTCAAGGGTAAAAAGTAATGTTGAATTCTCCTAATTCGATTGCCCATTTGGTTAGTTTTCCAGATGTGTCTGGCTTTTGACAATATTTGTTTCAACGGTTGGTTGGTCAGTACTATAATAGCATACGATTAGAAGTAAGGTCACAGCTTTTGAGCCACAGTTACCAGTGTTAAGGTAAATTTCTCGATCTCCAAGTGATTATGCCTATTTATCGTGTTAAAATACGAGTCGTCTTGTCAAAGCTTTCCTTTTCCAGCTCAATGGTTTTAAATTCTGCGACAGGCTCCACCCTAGTATCTTCCAACTTTCTCTTCTTGCTAGCCTGGGTCTCCTTGGGTTCTGCTACCGGGGCATCCCCCGAGGTCTTCAGTTATGGTCGAGTCTTCTGCTCGCTTGACTCGACCAAAATGTTATAACACCTCCAGGCCTTCTTCATATTGCACAAAAGCTCCCTTGTGCCTGCTAGGGCCAAAAATTTAATTTTCATATGGTAGGTCGACACAATGACACAGAAGTTATTGAGAGCCGGTCAACCTATGATGACTTTGTAAGCGAATGGGCATCGACCACCAAGTAGTTCACCATCAAAGTTCTCCTTTGAGGAGCTTCTCTAAATGATGTTAACAAGTTGATGGATCCTTTCGGGATGATTTCTGACCCTCCCTAAATCCAACCAGCAAGGTTCGCACAAGTTCAAATTTCAGTTGGCCCATATTCATTCTTTTCAAGGTGGAGAGGAAGATGATGTTAGCTGAGCTGCCATTATCGACTAAGACCTTGCATATTTCAAAGTTGGCAATCTCAACAGAGACTACCATAGGACAATCTGCTTTATGGTTGACATTTTTGTCCTCGAGATAGGCCAAGTCATTATCAGTGAATGAGATGGGCTTTGCACTCGTCGTCATGTGAAATGTTACTCAACGAGTGAGGCTTTTGTTGACCCAAGTCTCCTCTAGGTTTACCTTCAGGCAAACTTTGAGTCCCCCCTAATACGACCTCCCGCAATCATTTTAATCACATCTCGGATGGATGGGTAATCCTCATGGGTTGGTTTATTTCCTTTATCCTTCCTTTTAGGGCTAACCGACCTTTTTCTATGAGGAGTCCAATCAATTTTGCCCCCTTCAACTTGAGTGTCCATGGCTATATACTTCTTGAGATGGCCCTGCCTAATTAGCCTCTCAATCTCATCTTGGAGGTTGAAGCACTTATTTATGTCATGCCCTTTCTATTTGTGGAAGTGGCAATATTTCTTGAATTTTTTCATTGCCTCAGTCTCTGTCAATTTCCTTAATTTTTTGAGGAGGTTATCACGTTGAATGGTATACATGACCTCTCTTCTTGGGATGTTCAGGGGTGTATAGTCGTGGAAACATTTTATGGGAGATCGACCTCTCTCTTTGTGCTTTTGGTTGTCTCTCTTTTTTTTTCTTCTTGTCAAACTTAGAGAATTCAAACTTGAGCCTATTCATCTTCTCTTGGGTCATGTACCTCTTAGCCAGGTCGAGCAACTCCTCCATTGACCCTGGGCATTCATGCACCAACTCATTGGTACATTTCTTGTGTCTGAGCCCCAGGAACAGTACGTCTATTAGGAACTCGATCCTGAGGTTATCTATCTTGAGAACCTTCGTGTTGAACCTAATAAAGAAATCACGGAGGGACTCCCTCTTGCTCTATTTGATAGTATAGAGATGGGTATGGGGGAGTTTTGCCTTTCTCATGTTGGCAAATTGGTACAAAAATTTATTGCACAGCTGGTCATAAGAGTAAATCGACGCAGCTCGAGCTTCAGAAACAAGTTGAGTGCAATGCCCTAAAAGGTGGTTACCAACATTTTAGTAGAGATGTATTCATTGTGTCTGTGCAGCTACATCATGTGCTCAAACTGCATTAGTTGCTCATTGGGATCCGTCGAGCCGTTATATCTTGATAGACTGATTGGGACCTTCGCGTCGACAGCAATGAACTTATTGATAATATCTTAGATGAACGGGGATCTTCTCTCCCAATGTAATCTCTGAGGACCCTCTGGATTAGGTGTTTTTTTGGTATTTCTCCTCGAGATCTCATCAAGGCGCCTATTCAGTTGTTAGACTTAATAGGATACTTCCTTTCATTTCTCTCAATTCACCAGAGTGGTATTTCGATCGAGATATAACCTTGCGCGCTTGGCACTATCGCGTTGTAGGGCTTGAATAGGTTGGGCCACGAGGTTCGTAGATTCTCCCATGTCTTCACGGTAGTCACGTCAGAAGCGTTCAACCCTATCGTGCTGTGGGGCTTGATTAGGTCAAACATGATCTATTGAGTCAGCAATCTCTTCTCGCAACTCTAGTAGTCTCTACTCTTCCTCCTGAGGGCGTCTAGGACTAGCTTCATGTCAGGTGGGTGGTCATCTAGATTCCTGGCGACTGCAGCTACCACTTCCAGCAAGGGCTAGCACAGTGGTATGCCTATTCAGTACGGCAAATAGCTGAGCTGAGATTTGAGTAGAAATCTACTTGTTTATCAGTTGCATCAATTGGGGCATAATTAATGTCACTACTTGCTCCTAGGGGGTGCTGGAGCCTGGAACGTGTACACCTTGCTAGGGTGGAGGAGGAGGCAGTAAGGTGGACCTCATATTTTCCTTCCTTTTTGATATGGCTCTATGTGCGTTCACCATTCTTTTATTGCAATCTCAAGTTTCCCAAAGACAGCGCTAAAATGATGAGCTTGAAAGTCATTTATAGTGAAAGGGTAGTATTTGGATAAATTCGACTTGGGAGGTTGAGTTGTCCAAGTGATATTCTTCTCGATGTCTGAGATCTGCAACAGCAACACACATTAAACTAGTCGAAGTGCCCTCGACTAAGACACTCCAACGCTCAAGTTAGTTCTGGTTAAAAGATGATAATTGAACAGAATATTGAGAGCTTATAGTGTATTTGACATTACTTAGAGCGTGGTTAGTTATGAGATATTTATAGCCTTCTCCTGGTGTATGATCTGTCGAATGTGTCTCTATCAAGTGTAGTGGGCTTTAATCCTTGTCGGGGGGTTAATAGTCATTCTAGATCTCGGTATTGTTCCTGGTGGCACAATCTCCTATTTTTTAGAATGAACAATACCTCTAGCAGGCGCCTCCCTATCAAAGGTGGTGGCAGGATTGGTGGCAGCAACTGTACCAGCTGTCACATGCCATTATGTGGAAGCATGTTGTGTGTCCGAACAATAAATGCAGCGTGAATCTGAGTCTACGCCGGAGTAAGTCATCTGGTCAATAACAGTCAAACAGAAAGGGCTAGTTGATCAGAGAAATGGTCGAATAAGCTAGAATGGATGACGCTTCTCGTCGAGTGCGGTTGGTAACAACATACTTGACCAGATAGTTATTGTTGAGTGGCTTAGCCCAAAGGGCCTGTTGGGCTAAATGGGCTTGTTGGACTATCCCATATCAATTATATAACTTTACATAAAATTAAAATATAATTTAAATTGTAATAGTATGTATTTGTAATACTAAATTATCACAAGTATATTCACGAGTTCACCACCAGTTTAAAATACAGTTCTGATAGGTGCGTGCGGTACGACATGTGTTACTTAGATACTTTAAATCATAATTATTATATTTAGTAATTGATTTTAGTATTTTACTTAATATAACACCATAAAAGAATTATAATATAATTAAAAAATATTAGTATAATTTCTATAACAGAAAACTTCGTTATTTGTTATTGCTGTTAGTCTGTTACTGACGTTGGAACTAATATATGCCATCATCATTTTCTCTATTATTATTAATTAAAGTATACTATATTTTGAAGTTCAAGAAAGAAGGAAAAACTTGAAGCTATGAAGCTGTGACTCATGCATAATTAAGTTTTTAATATTTGTATTTAAATTCAAATTTAATTCTATAAAAAAAATTATATTCAAAAAATTAAGCTGATAGACTCGAATCTCACAAGTCAACCTACTTACTTACAAAACTGATGAACCAAGTCCATTTATTTTGTACCCTCAATATAAATAATACCATCTTATCGTCGTTTGTGACACGAATCGCCAATTTGAAGGGAAAACAAAATCATCGATATATGAGATGAAAGTATTTAGTTACTTTAGTTGCATTATAATCAGTCAATAAGTTAAAAATTGTGGATATTATGCACTATTAGAATTTAAAGAAACCACATAAATGAATTGGAAAAAGAGAAGAGAACTTGGATTGATTTCTTCAAGTACTTTTACAAAAAGAGAGTTGGAAGAATTTATATAGATTGTCGTGCCCTAGTCCAACGAACTTGTTTGATGTGAGCGTTGCGTTCAAATCTATCAAATGCATCTTAAAATTAAATCATGATCAACTTGCTCAAAAGGAATACCCAATTGATACATATGAGATCTATGTCCAAGCTTAAATGATAGCCATTCTTTTAGTATTTAGTCCATGTGAGATGAAGCATTACAATCACCCCTCCTTTAGAATGCAACATCCTTGTCGCAGTGTGACTCGAAAAGATTAGTCACCAAGTGTTGGAACTCTAGAAATGGTTCCTACAGGATTAAGAAGTGGCTCTCATGTGTATAGCACTTTGTCTTGCAGGTTCATTTTGTGCTTATGAACAAAATGAAAATAATAATAATAAAAAAGTAGGGCCAGCATGTGTTGATACTAAGAAAATTAGGAAAGGTTAGTAATGCCAACATATTAATATAAACAAAATTTAACAATAAATAGTAGGCCTAGCATGCACACATATAAGAATGACATTAAAAAAGTATGGGGGACCACTACCACATACAACAGTTGCGAAAAAAAGCAACTAGAACCATTTTGCAAAATTGCCAACACTCTAACACTAAAATAAAACTTAAAAATGTGTGCAATCCACAACAATACCCACAACTAATTGAAGATGTGCATAGGCAACCATAAATTAACACAAACCAAAAAGAAGGACCAGAAAACTTATAGTACTGTGGAGGTAGGAGATCATTGTATCTCTACAACCATTTGAAGACCATTTTCCTCCAAGACCTAATCTTTGCATTGGGTCATGGCTAGGTTATAAAATGGACCTAATTTCTACCAAAAATTTTATAAGAGTTCGAAAAGGGATGAGATTGAAAAAAGTGAAGTCTATGCGAATTAGGGATTTGGACTTGCTATTTAGGGACTTTTGTTTTTAAGCAGAGATTTTTTCCCCTCCTTTGGCTAATCTGGCATTTTAAATGAGGTGGCGAGTGAAGTGTTGATTTTTATTGATGTGGCAAGTGACTAGGCAAATGCCTGTTGACTGATGTAGGAAAAAATTGGCTAGAATTTGTCGACTAGGCGCCACATAGGAAAAAACTCGACGATTGATGTATTTTTTGGCAAACATTGTCCTTTTTTTATTTTAAAAGAATTTCAATCCTAGTTTACTATCACCTACAATTTGTGTCCTCTTTAGCCAAAAGGGTGCTCCTACGGTCCTATTTTTGCAATTTTTCCTATCAAAATTTGACACTAAAGTAGGTTTTTGGTAATTTCATTCCCAGAATAAGTTTTGATGTGGCAGATATCGAGTGGCTTTAGAGAAGTCTCCACTCGACCTAACCATCTACATGCATTGATTAGCATTATTAGGGCATAAGTATTTTTGGCTCTAAGGTTGCTCTCACATTGCCTTTATGGAAGAGTACATCACTGAGGTCAACTGACTTCGGTCAATTGTAGCAAGACTTTGAATATATGAGAAAGGTAACTCTTTGGCCACTTGCAAAAGTAATTTTCAATTAAAATAGATTGCCTTCAAGTTGATTCTTCTTGCAACTAAATTAACCTAAATAATAACCAACCACATTTAGATGATTCCATAACTTGATCAAGGACCTTCAATGTGGAGATCGATACCCCACTTGCCTGGCACATGCAACCACATTAAATACCTTGTAGGTATATATTGCGTTAGCTATCTCTGTCCACATTTAATGACATCATCAGCTATATTCTCTATCTAAAGGAAAACTACATAGCCTATTGAACATCACTTTGAAGATGACTTAAAGTGACCCTATGACCTTAATAGGGGTTACATGACCAAATACGAACTGCTTAGTTTTTTTTACCTCATCCTTAATCCATTATAAATACCAAATCATATTTATTTTTCAAATGTGCATTTATTAGCCTGAGTCACTCTTTAGCAACATTCTTGCCCTTTGTCACTCTTATATCTGGTCTAACTTAATTATCGAGGGTACTTAGAGGTGGCATTACCAAGTTTAATTTGTTTCCCTATCATTGTAGATTTGGCCTTATACTCTTTTGGTTGAGCCTGACCTTAGCTCCATTAACGACATATATACTTTAAATACTTACCCCACAAAATCCTGCTTTATCATGTTTATCTCACTTACTTGATGGTTATAAGGTGAGTAGTACTCCCTTTTCTTGCTTTCATAGTCTAATGTCACGCTTCGGCCGAAGACATGCAAGGGATCGGGATGCAAGAGGTTAAAATTGATCCAGGAGACTTCGAAACCTTGCAGAAACTTGTACATATGTGTAGAAAATTGTAGAAACTTGTAGGAGTTGTGTAGAATTTTTTAGAGAACATTCTGGAGAATTCTAGAGTAAGGAAGGTTCCAAAATTGTAATATAGACCATAGGATCGAGTCGATCTCCACCGTTGATTCGAGAGTAGTCTTATATAAATAGGCTAGGAGCTCATTTGTAAACAACCAAGCAGAAGTAGAGTGAAGTAGAAAGTAGAAGTTGTACACAAGTAGTGATCAAGTAATATAAAGCTTCTTTGAGTTTCTTTCAAGTCTCTTTTATGCTTCCCATTTGGTTAACTCACTTAGCACACACATCACTTGTGCATTTGCATCGAGGGGAGGCTGACTTAGCTAGTGTTGCAAGAGACAAACAAGGAGTTAAGTGCTACACAACAGCTTATAAGGGACAAGTCCGTGACACTAGGCTCAATATGCAAATGAGTAGTATTCTTTATTTACATGCTTTTCTAAATTATGACATATGCTACTTAGATTTGGATAACTCTATCAATGTAACTCAACTCATTTTAGCTAGTAATAGACAGTTACAGGTTCATATCTAACATCCGCTTTGCGGTTTTCTTGGAAAAAAGATTGAATATTCTAAAATTAAAAGATAAAAGTATTTAGAGAATAGTAAGTATTTTAAGTTAATGCATAATTTTGAATATTCAAGAATGGGGTATTCATAGAAAATTATGCACTTACAAACAATATACTACTAAATTGACTTAAATTGGAGTTGTCAAATGCAATGAATAAGATTATCTAGGCTGGTTTGAGTTAAGTACGTTCAAATATTCTTACTAAAAAACTCACGAAATTTAATGTCAATGCATTTGTTCAATTGTTTGCGTTTTTGTGAAATACCATCTCGTCAAATATACCTATATATATTATGAAGGTATATATAAAAAAAATGCTGATCATTTTCCCAAAACAAAGTTTTTTCCCTCCATCTCTCATCAGGCTTTCTTGCTCACTTCACGGCATTGGATTGTAATAGTATAGAGACATGCACATCAAGTAATTATCCTATATATTCATTAAATATAGATATATACATAGAAAGCAAAATTAAAGAGGCACAAAGAATTTTATCAATACAAGTAATTAATTATAATTACTACAGTTTTTTAATTCGTACTCAATTCATTGGTGTAGCTACCAAGCAAAGAGGAGTATTCTTATGCATTGTAATCCCAGTTGCTTCTTCCATGTCAATATCCTCTGCTGACATCCCTGTTGGAAGTTTCCAATCAAAGCAAAACAGAAGATTTGCCAGCGCCAGCTCCACAAGCGGGATAGCAAAGTTAATTCCAGGGCAGCCCCTTCTTCCAGCGCCAAACGGCAACAGCTCAAAATGTTGTCCTCTAAAATCAACCTCTGTGTCCATAAATCTGTCAGGCCAGAACTTTTCCGGGTTCTCCCAGTACCGTGGGTCGGCTGCTATTGCCGCTGCATTGAAAACTACTCTTGTTTTTGTGGGGATTTCGTATTTGTTGTCGATGGTGCAGTTTTGTATGGTTTCTCGGGGGACCAGCAATGGGGCCGGTGGATGGAGTCTTAGTGACTCTTTTATGACTAGTTTTAGGTATGTTAGTTTTGGGAGATCATTCTCTTCTACTTTTGTCTTTCCATTGACAACTTTTCTCAACTCTTGCTGGGCTTTTTCTTTGACTGTTGGATTTCTTATGAGTTCCGCCATTGTCCATACAATTGTTGCTGCAGAAGTATCAGTTCCAGCAACAAATATGTCCTGCAATAGTGTTCAAATTATGAGTTATTTCTTTAGCTTTTGAGGCTGTAATCGAGTTGAATTGATTTAATAATTTGAATACTTTTATTTGGACACAAGATTACATATTAAATAAATTAGGTTTCAGGTGGCCAAGCTTAGATGTAGGCTGTGAAGCTAGCTGGTGGTGCACATAGTACAATTTTAACAGCCTTTTGGTAAAATTTAATAATTATATGACCGATGACTTTTAGATCATAAAAATTAAAATGGGATTTTTTTTTATACCGATAGTATTGCTTTTGGTATCACAAGGTTAATTTCAATATGGTTTTGAAATATTTGAATTATTCCGTAGAAAACTTTAGATATTAATTTTTCTATAGAAATTAGTTTTTTAATTGTTATTTTTTGAAATTTAGAAAACAAAAACACCTAAAAACTCATTATTCTAAGTGATTAATGAAAAAAATCCATTTAAATAAGATCAACTCAAATAAAATAAAAATCATACATAACAATATTAACAAATATGAAAATTTACAATTCAAGAAATAGGTCTTTGGTGCTTACCAAGATAATTTCTTGACTCATTTTTCGTGGATCGAGCGATGGAGGAACTTTATTTAAGTTATACTGAAATATTTTGTCTTGTTTTGCTCAAAGATTGGGGCTTTGTTTGGTTATGTTTCCTCAAATTAATATTATTTTGGGAAACATAATTAAATATATCTTTATTTTTTCTTTAAAATGCACATTCTTAAATATATATACATATATTATATATATACACATTATATATAATTTATTATTATTCTAATATTAAAAAAATATCCAATTCTATTTTTACCCCAAAAATTCAACAAAAACAGTATTAATTTGACAGTTACAGTAAAAATGTCTCTTCCAAAATATAAATAAACATACCAAAAATAATTTTCACATTATCTAATAATTCATTTTCTCAAAATACATAATAAATACGTAATAAAATCAAACAAAAAGCATAACCAAACACTACCTAGATTTTATGAAAAGTGTGGAAGCTTGGGAGGAAATTTGACTTAAGAGTTTAGAAAGTAAAAAGTAATTAAAAAGTGTACAAAAAATACATATTTTTTTTTCTTTTTTATTTTGGCTTCTTTATTTTCCTATTTAGTTTTCAGGTTGACTTATGAAGTAGTAAAAACTGTTAACTTAAATAATAAACAACAACAAAATCTAAATATATAAATAATTTGTAGCATGTATATACACACACATACATAAATACTGGTCTGTATGTTTTTCTTAGTAATATATGTTTTTAAAATCTCTACATCGTACCAAAATATTCAGTATGGTTCTTATTATTACAAAAACCTATAATTTCCCGGGGAAAAAACTTGTACTCTACTATGGTAGATTATGTTTTGGTTTGGTTTCAAAAATTATGAACACCACTATATGGCATTATGAATTATATTTTTTGAAAGAGATTGAATTTTTATAAAATATGAAGAATACTATACTAGACCCAGTTATAATTAAAAAGAATAAATACCTCTAATGAAGATAGATTGCTAAATTATGATAAGAATCTCGTCTTTTCACAGACTAGTCGCATACCGAATTAGATCAAATCAGGAAGACAATGATAATTCAAAGTTCATATTGGGATAATCAAAGAGAGTGAGGAATAGGGGCAGGTTGTTATTTTTAGGGGATCAAAAATTTAAATTTAATATATAAATTCAAATATACAATAATATAGACTTGTATATGGGGATGTAAATGGATATCATTGTATCCATATAAATGGTATGAATACACTATATTTGTATTCATATTCATTTAAGTTTTATAATATTCATATCTGTATCGGTATCCGATAGATTTTTTTTAATAACATCCGAATTCGGATATATTTATATCCAATTATAATTATTAGGATACATTGGCTTATAAATACTCGAATATCCATTTATAAATACCCAAACATCTATTTACAAATATTCGAATATTGAAATCCATTAACTCGTAATGAAATGCATATTTTTTCTTATAAATTTTATTTAAAAAATTAGAATTAAAAATTAATTACTCTTGATTTAGTTATTTTTTCTAATTAATTATTAACTTTATGATTAATTAATATTAATAAAATGACCCCACTATAAATTAATTATAAAGTCAAGTAACAATAATTTTATATTGATTAATTTTATTGTTCATATATCAATTTTTCAATTTTTTTCTTGATTTAATAGTATTTAATTTTTATTACAACTGTCTATCAATTCTTCATAATCCTTAACTACTATTTTTTTTATTAATTCTTTAATTACTAATTTATCCTTATATTCATTTATATACAGATTATGAGATCTCATATTGAAAAAATAAAAATAATTTATTATGCATAATAATATATTATATATAATAATTTTTTTATATATTATTTATATATTACAATACATGAAAAATTAGAATATATTATATGATAAGTTTTTAAATATTATTTATCAGACACAAATAATAGATTTAATTAAATTATAAATATTCAAATATATAAGCGGATGTATTGAAGAAATATGTATTTAGAGCAAATATTAAACAGATTGAATAAGTAATTACTATATTTGTATCTGTTTACAGTTGAATATTTACTAATTAAATATGAATAATATCCACTTTAAACGAATATGAATAATATGTTTTATAAACGAATTTGAATATGAATGGTATCGAATTACAACTCCGATTTAAGGATGAGAGGCTCATTATATAGATTTAAAGATTAGAGGGCCACTCCTATCAGCTCTCTCACTCACTTCACCCCTGTCTTGATAAGCTCGATTTTATCTTATTATGCACATCAGATTTGAGTTGCAGAGGTGTCAAATCAACTATAAGAAACTTGAAAGTAGGCTTACCATAAGAACACCCTTGAGTTGTTCATCATTGAGAGTGATCGCATGACAGGGATCCTTCTGAATTCTAAGCAATACATCAATTATATCTTCGTCATCTGATTCGGGCCTCATCGGATCAATATGTTCTTCGATTACTTTGTCGAAAAACTTGTCCAGGTCCTGAAAAACCCTGTTCACCCTCTTGTCTACCCCGTTAAATTTATTAATCCAGGCCATCCCTGGAAAATAATCCGCCACATTAAACTCCCCCACCAGACGCTGCATCTCATGCAGAATTTCCTTAAATTTACTGTTTTTTCCATGACCAATAGTGTTCGTCGTGCCAAAAGCCACACGACAAACAACGTTGTTAGATAGTGAAAATGCTAAAGAACTTAGATCGACAGGATTTGGAGCAGTACTGGCTACGCGATCAACCATTACAGCCACTTCTTCAACCCTTATGAATCCAAAAGATTGGACTCTTTTTGCCGTCATTATCTCCAAAACCACGATTTTTCTTATCTCTCTCCAGTACTCTCCGTAGGGTGCTACAGAGAGGCTTGAAAAATTGTAACTAAGCTTCTTTATGGCATAAAGTCGGGGTCGCCCTGAGAAGACGAGATCGTGGTTTTTAAAGATTTTTCGTGCCCTGTCAGGCGATGAGATGACTAATGTTGGCAAGAGTCCTAGTTGCAAGAACATGAGATCACCGTATATATTGGACAAGTTTTGGAGTGATCGATGAGGCAATTTCCCGAGCTGATGAAGGTTGCCTATGATGGGGAGCTTTTTAGGACCGGGGGGAAGTCTTCTTGTGTTTATGTCTTTTCTCTTATGCCTCATCAAGAAGAATAAGAAGAGGGTAATAAAAGTGATGAACAACATGAAGGGAATCTCAGAACTCATTTTTTCTATAATGCTATGGCTATGGAGGTGGGGATGGAGAAGTTAGAAATAAAGTTTTCATTTCACACACACACCTATCTATATATGTATATATGAGATATGGGTGTTGTATGAAAAGGACAGACATGCCCCTTAGATTTTGCACAAAAGACGTGATGCCCTTTTAACCTAGATTCATACCGGTTCCGATCAACTATGAGTATTCTTTTTCGCTCCTGCTTGAAAATCAAATCATTGAATTTGACTAACGTGTGGTCATATTGAATGGCATACTACATTAAGCAACCTCGATCATTTATAAGTTGGCAAAATGACAATAAACTAACAAGTCACAATTATACATTGCGATACGTCTTGATTTTAATTGCAGCCATTTTTTTTCTTTTTTAATAAGTTTTAGAATTAATCTTTATAGTTGGTTGAGCACTGAAGAATTTTTATTAGACTAGTGACACAAAACCCCCACTTTTTTTTTTGGTTTTGTATGCTAGAGGAAATCAAATCAAAGTGGATCACACTTGATGTGAAGTTGACCTAGACAAGATTTTGGTGGAAATTTATGCTTATTACGTCCGATCAAGGTGGACCATGTGGACAAGGTATTGGTGGATCATGGTATTAGTTGGCATTTTCTCCACCAAATAAACTACATTGTACGAAATCGTGAGGGAAACTAAGCGGAATAGATTGGTTGGCAAATAAGCATGCAATACAGGAACAAGCAATTTGGAGAATTAGCACAAAGAAAAATAACATTCCATATTGATGGAGTTAAAAATAGTTTAGAGTGAAAGGGAACTATTTAGGGTTGATTCAACCAGAGGAGTCGAGTAATTCAACTTGTGTACTTCTCGAGGTCTGAGATCTACAACAATCAACACACATTAAACTAACTGAGGTGCCCCCGACTAAGGCACTTTAACGCTCAAGTCAGTTCCAGTCGAGATAAGATAATTGAACAGAATACAGAAAACTTATGGTGTATTTGGCATTACCCTTAGCGTGGTTGAATATGAGGTATTTATAGCCTTCACCAAGCATGATTTGTCTATCGTGCCCCTATCAGGTGTAATGGGCTTTAATCTTTGCCCGAGGGGTAAATGATCATT
Organism: Jacaranda copaia; assembly: GCA_014898725.1. NCBI lineage: Eukaryota > Viridiplantae > Streptophyta > Magnoliopsida > Lamiales > Bignoniaceae > Jacaranda > Jacaranda copaia. The sequence continues at coordinate 257,695 of JACGDI010000120.1, forward strand.
CCAAATCTTAATACTGTTCTAGATAACGTAATCTCCCATTTTTTAGGATGAATAGTACCTCTAATAGGCGCCTCTCTACTAAAGGTGGTAACAGGGTTGGTGGCAGAGTTGGTGGTAGCGACTGTACTGGTAGTTATGTGTCATTAATGCGGAGGCATGATGTCTGACAGAATAATAAATGCGGCCTGGATCTGAGTCAGCATCGGAGAAAAAGACCTAAGGTTGACAACGGTCAACCAGACCTAGCTGGTTAACCCTTTAAGTAATTGACCTGTTACATGGCGAAAAAATTTAGGATAGGTGACGCGTTCCGTCAATCCCGATCAACAATAGCTTACTCGAGCAGATAGTTGTTGTCAAATGGGTTAGCTCCAAAACTGAAATTGAGCTTGCATAGTAGGCCTAGCTAAATGGAACTGACGTTGGGCTTGCTTAGTGGGCTTGTTAAATTATCCCATATCATGAGTCCCCTTAACTCGCAGTTCTGATCGAGCTTTTCGATGAGAAAAAATAGGGAGTTAATAGGCAGTTACGGCGATTAGCCATATTCGACTAAGGTTTTTGAATCCTCGACCAAGGTTTTTGAATTGCTGACCAAGGTTTGAGGCAGTTCTACTGCATTTAATGCGCCAATTACTTCATCGAATACGAAACATATGGAGGCAAGGAGTAATTATAACTGACGCTTGGGTTCTCGCGCATAAACCCCTATAAATAATGGGGAGACATGCTTCCATTTACACTTTTGTTGAATCTATCTCTGGTTGAATCCCTGTCTTTGAAGTTCTCCAACCTTATACTATTAAAGCCTGTCCAATATCCACTATAAGTTACTCTACCATCTGTTTCTTTTGTTTCTCTTTTCTTCTAAGATAAAATGTCTACAAGCTTCAATAGTGAGGACACTAGGTATGAGAACGTGGCCTATCAGGGGGAGCTAAGGGTAAAAATGCCTTTGAAACTTCCCATGATAGCAATCCAAGTAGTTCTTTTAGTGATAGCTCGAGTGCGAGCAGTTCTAGTAGCTCGAGCTATGAGAGGGTGGTTTTTGAGGCTAAGGTGGGGCCACTCGAAGTTTCTATAACTTAGGGTCGATTGTTCACCCTATATCATTATATGGAGATAACATCTAAAATAACCCCTGCCGATCTGTTAAGAATTAGGGCAACATACTATATCCCTAAGAAGTACGAATTGTTGGTTCTAGGGTCTCATGGCTGAATGCATCAATCTCCATGAGGGTGCATTATTGTGTTTGAGAAAAGGTTGAAGTGTGGTCTTAGGTTTCCCCTTACTCAAGTGATAATCGACCTCCTCATAGGCTTGGAAGTATGCATAACCCTATTGTTGCCAAACTATTTTACCACATTGTATAGTTTTCTCGGACTAATGTACTTATATAATCAACCAGCCTCCTTTGCCAACTTCTCAAATCTTTTTCATTTACTTATGTCACGAAAGATATGTAGCACGAGGAGTCTAGTTTCTACTACCTAATCGCTCGACCCTGCAAAAATGTTTTGGTATTCCCTGCCTCGTCGTACGGCCAAGAATGGAAAAAATACTTTTTCTATATTCGAGAGCCATGGGTGCTCGCCATTTCTAGAGGTTGGTGGAGGGGGCCCATGGAGATGCCTGGGAACCAAACACTTAGCTGGCCCAACACATTCATTAGGGCTTAGTTGGATTTGGGCATATAGAGGCCTTGGTTCTGACTGAGGAAAGGTGTTTGGTCCTAGTTAGCTTATTACCAGCCTAACTCAACCTACTTGAGGGTGATCAGTTAGGTAGTGGTTCTCGTTGATAGTTGTAATTATAGATACTATTATATTCTTGCTCGACACTGATGTTTGCTTATATTGTCTATGCCTGTTGATTGAGAAGAAGTAATGGCACAGAGCAGACTTAAATCACAGGCTCAAGCTGTGAGAAGAAGTAATGTGGTGCACAGTCAAGCAGCTGTTGCATGATATGAGGAAGCACTAGCCGAACCAATGGGTTCAACCCGATCAACGTCAGATCTGATGCTCGCTCTAGTCAAACAAGCTATCGAATCATCAAGAAGATCCTATCCTGAGCAACCCCATAGGTTGGGGGAAAAGGTTAACGGTCAAGAAAGAAGGCCCGACTCTAAAAACAATAGTTGTAGGCAAGGAAAAATAGAAAATAGTTACGGGCTATGACCTATTTGGGAAGCCTGGCAATGGGGCCCTATTCCAAATCTCGTGGCTGTCTACTCCCTGATTCGCCATTAACCTATCCGAGAAAGTGAATGATTCAACTTCCATCATCCAAGGGGGATGATAGGCGGTAATGCTCTGAAGTAGCTCTCATCAGGGCTGTTTGTATTTGACCAGCAGAGACTGATGAATCTCAGCCAGACTGGGGTTATCCGAGCACTATCCTACCACTGCAACATGGTAAGGATGAGGTCGATAATTTTTAATCAAATTTGCATTTCATGATGGTATTGTGGAGCAGCATCATTTGGTGTTCCCAATGGGACAACTGGGCTATAATATCTTTCATTGATTGGAGCTGGCATTGGAGGAAAGGGAGGAGTTGTGAGGAGGAGAGGACTTGAAAACCCTTAAGGTGTAGCTCGAGTCCTCTTAATTGTAGGTCGAGCAGCTAAACAAAATGGTTGCTGAACTGTAGGAGCAACTCAACTTCAAGGATCAGCAACTGGTCCAAGTGGTCAAGGAGCGAAACTACATGGATAACATAATAAAGAAAGCCCAGCTGGATCTGCAAGTGAGTTATTCTTTTGGTCGGGCTATAGGCTGTGCAGGGGTGACCAATAAGGCTAAGGAGGCCTTCAGCCACCATGTCCCTAGGATGCGCCGCGAAGCGGTTGAACAATTCATCATCAGTGCTACTTTTCAGGATGCAAGCATGGTCACGTCCTTAGACGATGCTTGAAAAGCCTTTCATAGATCTGTAAAGTAGCTCAAGTATCTAGGATATGCTTTCCACCCTGAAGATAAGAGCAAGATATGCTTGGTGCTGAATGAGAGATTGAAAGTGTGTTCGAACCCCGAAAAGGGTGAAGTTGAGCAAGCCCCAAGGACTAAAGCTGCAATCACTGTGGTCGATGAGCTATTAACTGAAGCCTAAAAGAAGAAAGCTGAGGTCGATGCTAGACTAGAATAGTTGGCTGAGGATTTCTCCTTCATCAAGGACCTAGTGGCTCAACTAAAGGAAGAAGATGTTGATGTGGCGCAGTACGTGCTGTGCTCGACCAACTTTATGAGCGATGTCATCGAGCCATCTGAACTTCCTCGAGTAGTCTCGCCGCTTGTATGTGCAATGACTGATTTAGACTTTGAATGGCCTGAAGGCGAGTAGGCAATGGCTAGCCAGAACTAATCCAGAGCCTATGTTATCTTCATTCTTTTCTGTTGTTTTTTTGTTATTTTTTTTTGTA